>JARJHM010001269.1:0-44025 GCA_033356055.1 Carex pumila | reverse complement strand
CCAAAATAGAAAAACTGTCAAAAACGTGCAATTTTGGCTTTCTGCGGGTCAAGTGCGTGTTCTCTGGGCCGCACTGCGGGGTTGTTTTATCCGCACTGAGAAAAATTTTAGTTTTTAGTTTCTCATGTTGTAGATCTTCTCGCTAGCTTTCCAAAAAGTGGTCATAAGCCTTAATCGGAGTTACGAGTCAAAAGTTATAACCGTTTTAAATTCAGACTATTTTTGGCTGACTGCTACAGTGCGTCCGCACTGCTACAGTACCATCCGCGCTGGGATCCGCACTGCGGATACATTGAGATCCGCACTAGGCTCGGACTTTTTCTGTACGACCAGAGTGCGGCTGCATCGAGATCGTGCATCTGCACGGATTTTGATGTATAGCTTATTATACCTTTTTAAAATTGGCGCGCGTCTAGAAATCCATCTAAGTACTTATTTTGGCCATATTCCAAACCGTGTGTTCGCAGTGGGCATTTTTCTTCGGTTTTTCTTCATTTTTCTTCATTTCCTGTAAGTTAAAACCAAGCAAACGCAGTAACTTGATCCTAGGTGTAATCTATTCACTTTATATTCAAAATACAAGATATTTGGTGTTATTTCATGATAAAAATCAGATCGAATATATATATAATTTAGGCCTATCAATTTGTCTGAAAAACAGCAATTTTCAATAAATCTAAAAAATAGTAAAAAAATTTCCAAAAAATGTAAAATTTGATCTCCAAGCACATATTAATATGGAGAACAAGATGAACGGTTCGGATCGACCGTTAAAATTTTGAAAAGTCGAATATTGAGCCGTAGCACGGGAGGCCTCTTAGCTACCCATAGCACCGTAGCCAAGTATATATATATATCCAACAACACAGAGTGTTGTAGCACACTCTCAAAATTAATGGTCATATCGAGGTAACTCGCTTTCTCCACTGCTACTCAGTCTTGACAATAACACTCATTGTCTGCCACCTCAAAAACACCAATCGAGTTCTCTCCGTCGTAAAGATCATGCAACTGACACTCTGTCTATATCTTAATTTCTAGGGTTTCCTAGTTTGGAAGTTTTAGGATAATATGATTATAGGGTTTAGTTTTAGAGATCTTTAGTTTTTTCAAACATTGATTTGTAGTTTTGAAGGTTCCTTACTCTTTGATTTGTAATTTCAGCAATGTCGATCTAAGATTATTTACCACTTTCGAAAAGACTAAGAAAGCCAGTCACTGATCCATAACGAATTCATATTACCACCGACGGTGATGCTGGTTTGGATGTGTGAGTAAAATTTCCTAATTTGACATTTTATTGATTTTTAATTCTTCAATAACATGAAATATTCAAGAACGACCTTTTCTTGACATCCAATTACATAGATTTTATTTTTGAATATTTACATCAATTCAAGACTTGTTAGGAGGAATGCAAGAAGAACAAGGGAATGGATATTAGCTAGAGCAAAGCCAAATGCCAACCAAGAAGCTGATTCCCCAAACTATACTAAGGTAAGGCACATGACTGAATAAATTAGTGTTTTTCTAAATAAGTTGCTACATGTACACGAAAGTGATACAATCATATGTACATTGTCAAGACTAGTCTATAGTCTTTTATTCATTGTTTCTTTTATAAGTTAGTTATGGATGTTAGTAATAGCTATTAGTGTAGTTAGTTATAACTGTAACCATAGAGTTAGTTATATGCTGTTATGATGTAAAGCTAATGGCTATATAAATAGCTCAAGTATAATTGATTCAAACTAATGATGAAATACAATTGATTCATTCTATTCTATCTCTCTGTCTCTATTCTATCATACATGATAGGAGCCTGTTGATGGGATTAATGAGATGGCCAGTAAGAATATTACTGAATTAGTGCTACCGAGACAACTAGTACCTATAGAAGGAATAGGGGTTGAGTCCCGCTTGTAAATCACGAGGCATTGGACGAACTGGGCCTGAAATTCCAACTGCTGCATGACAGATATCTTGCGATACCACTATCCGAAAGAGGAGTGTTCTGCCTCTCTATCGGGCCAGGAGCTTTACGGGATGAGAGCTTTCATATAACAGTGAATTTCAAAGATCTCCGTGATTTTATGACTTTTAAGGATATTGACGTCTCTATTATCCAAGTTTGGACGGTGTGAGAATTTATTATTATAAACAGATCTATTATTTTAACAATCAACTCCTTTATTTCATTCTAACACTGACTATTTTCAGGTATTGCATGAAACTAATTCTTAAAGGTGACCAAAATAATGTTGACATTGGTTTCCTGGATCCCGGTCAGCTTAGTGACACAGCTATTAAATATGCTGGTGAACATTCCCTTTCGTACTTGGATGATTCTTTGCTGAAGTTGCAGGATAAGAATCTTGTATTCTTATCATGGCACAAAGATGTGTAAGTTGCTAATTATACCCATGTTTATTATTTATTCTTAACATGATAATAATCTTATTTTATTACTTAAATTGTATGGAACATTGGTGACTTCTTGTTACTATCCCAAGACAAAATGTTGCCTACTTGCTGGACTCGGTGTCGAATAATAATGACCGGGAGTTTTACATTGTTCCTGTGTTACAGCAATAAGCAAAATACATATAATTTAAATTACAAAGTACTTCCCACTAACTACTTCTAGGTATGCACCGTATATTGACATTTAATAATTCTAGGGCTTTTAAGTCATACATCTCCCGTGGAGGTTAGCACACATCAGCAAGAAGAGCACTTGAGGCCAGAATGTTTCAAGTAAGAAATATTTTAATCGAGTATTTCCTTGAAACTTATTTGAAGTTCCAATTGCACTACTAATTAGATTTTGTTTTAAACAATACACATTTGATCAAATCCCCACACAAAGTAATTTACGGGAGTCCGAGTATTATCTAATGAAGAACATGGAGACGCTCATGAAAAATTATGCACGTTATTTTTCATATGTTTTCATCTATTCATGCAATGTCGTCTATCCAAAACGTCGTACAAAGAACACAAATTACATGACATCTGTATCCAATGGTATAAGTTCTTCTTAGAATTATCATCAGGTTAATTATCGTGCATGTACTTAGTGGTGGGAGGATTTGACAAGTTGTTGTCTGTAGTTTGAAACAGTTATTGTTCTCAGGTTCTTGTATTGAAATACTTAATTAATTTGTTGTTGGTTTTAATAACTGTGGTAAGAACAATTAGTTTTCTGGTACAATCAACTATTGTTGTGTTTATTGGCTGTATCACTAGTGGAAAAACTAGAATCAGGATCGGCCTATCTGGATCAGCTATATGAAACAACTGATTCTAATAACTATCTATATCAATTTTCTAAAAAAAACGATCCTAAAAACTATTAATATCGGTTTTTATAAACAACCGATCCTAATAGTTCATTAATTAGGATCAATTATTTGTAAAAATCGATCCTGATAGTATCAGGATCGGTTGTTTCATAAACAACCGATCTTGATAGTATGAGTATCAGTTATTTCATAAACAACCGATCTTGATACTATCGGTATCAGTTGTTTCATAAACAACCGATCCTGATAGTTATACTATCATGATGAATTTAATTTTTTTGTTTTGCTAATTTCATAAAATTATATAATATGTGGTATAAATCAATCTTGTGAGACATTAATATTTTTTTATATAATATTGTATAAATAAATGTCATCATAATATTAATACTCTTATAATTGCATCTGCAATTAATTTCATTTTTTGTATTTTCCAAGTATTATTTGTTATACTATTAGGAAGTATGACTAATATAACATCAATGTCATTTCAGTCTATATAACACCAACTCAAAAATCTATCAAATCAAGCTCAAATGGTGAATCCAAACCGTTCAAACCGATCTACTTCATTAGTTGTGCATTTACATGTAAAATTCATAAGTTTTTGAGTTTGTTTGATATCAAGTCAAGCGGTCAAATGTTTGAGTTTTTAAGTTAATTTTAATACATTCATTTTTCAATTTTTTTTCCGCTTGATTTAATACTAAAATAACTTGAAAATATAAAAAGTTTGCATGTAAACGCATCACTCATAAAGTAAATTGGTTTGAACGGTTTGGATTCACCATTTGAACTCAATTTGATAGATTTTGGAGTTGGTGTCATATAAACTAAAATGACACTGATGTTATATTAGCCATACTCACTATTAGGATTAGTTGTTTCATAAACAACTGATTCTGATAGTATTAGTATCAGTTGTTTGATAAACAACTAATCCTGATAGTATCAGTATCAATTGTTTCATAAACAACCGATCCTGATAGTTATACTATGAGGATCAATTTAATTTTTTGTTTTGATAATTTCATAAAATTATATAATATGTGGTATAAATCAATCTTGTCATAAATTAATATTTTTTATAGAATATTGTATAAATAAATGTCATCATAATGTTAATGCTATTATAGTTGCCTCTGCAATTAATTTCATTTTTTTGTATTTTCCAAGTATTATTTGTTATACTATTAGGATCAGTTGTTTCATAAACAACCGATCCTGATAGTTATACTATCAAGATCAATTTAATTTTTTGTTTTGCTAATTTCATAAAATTACATAATATGTGGTATAAATCAATCTTGTCATAAATTAATAAATTTTTATAGAATATTGTATAAATAAATGTCATCATAATATTAATGCTCTCATGATTGCCTCTGCAATTAATTTCATTTTATTTTCCAAGTATTATTTGTTATACTATCAGGATCAATTTTTTCATAAACAACTGATCCTGATAGTATCAGTATCAGTTGTTTCATAAACAACCGATCCTAATAGTTATACTATCGGGATCAATTTAATTTTTTGTTTTGCTAATTTCATAAAATTATATAATATGTGGTATAAATCAATCTTGTCATAAATTAATAAATTTTTATAGAATATTGTATAAATAAATGTCATCATAATATTAATGCTCTCATGATTGCCTCTGCAATTAATTTCATTTTATTTTCCAAGTATTATTTGTTATACTATCAGGATCAATTTTTTCATAAACAACTGATCCTGATAGTATCAGTATCAGTTGTTTCATAAACAACTGATACTAATAGTAACTATCAGGATCGGTTATTTCAAAATAATCGATCCTAATAACTCCATATGGTTCTTATTTTCATTCCGCGCCTCTCATTTTCAACTTAGCGAAAATCAAACTCGCCTCTCAACTCCTCCGTTTCTCTCTCAGTCTCAGTCTCTCTCTCTTCTAAGGTTCTTATTTTCATTTCGCGCCTCTCATTTTCAACTTAGCAAAAATCAAACCCACATCTCAACTCGTCCGTCTCTCTCTCTCGATCATGTCAAAGAAAGGCGAAGAAGACAAGAATGTGCCCCGGCTTATGCCCTTAAATTATACTTAAGGTGCATACTATTTATTTTCTCAAATCTCTTATGTACATTTGAGCATCTTTTGTATTTTTAATTTACACTAAATTGCATTCATGGTTTCAATTTTTTTTTCATTTGAGCAAGGTCTTTTAAGATTATTCCATCAGCGGTGAAGATGTACACTTTGAGGTATGCTAGCTAGGTTTTTCTTGTCTTTCAATTTAAATAATACATGTATCGAAGATGCACAAGCAAGCAATTAATGATATAAATATTTGTTCAGATTTTGAAGTTTGCACTGGTGGAGACGATAAAAGAGGGAGTGACATACATGTGGCTGAATTTTATTTTGCTATCGCACCAAATTTCTTCAACTATTGTACTTCTTTTTGCGTTTTATGAATTTTATTTTGTGTTCTTAATTGGTTTTGAGCTCCAATAAATCAATGGTAAATGAAAAAAATATTTTATACTGGCCAGCAAATATATATGGATGCTGGCCAAATAAAAAAAATATTTTTTTTAGATCCAATATAACATCAGGATCGGTTGTTTCAAACAACTGATCCTGATAGTTACTATCAGTATTGGTTGTTTCAAACAATTGATCCTGATAGTTATACTATCAGGATTGGTTGTTTATGAAACAACTAATCCTGATAGTACCAGGATCAGTTGTTTACTATCAGGATCAGTTGTTTATGAAACAACCGATCCTAATACTATTAGGATCGGTTATTTAATAACCGATCCAGATTAGTGTAGTATTAGTATCGCCTTCATTAGGATCAGTTGTATTCCGATACTAATATGCGTATATAATCGATCCTGATTTCATATTTTCCACTAGTGTATGTTTAATAATTGTTGTAAACTCTTTTTATATATTGCTTGTGACATGGATTGATATATATTATATATTGGAGTACTTGTGTGTGTATATATTAATTGTTGGTTCAGAGATGGGTATGGAATGAGTGCATCCATGTTTATCTTTGCTCTACTAACTTTTTTTAAAAATGGCTAGGCTAGCCTGTAATACGAGAATTAATAATAAAAAATAATAATAATTACATATACATCATCATCGGCCCGGGAATTAATGACCCGTTAGAATTCTAGGATTTACCAATGCCAACACAGACAAAACAGATGGTGCAAGACACTACTGCAATCGGCTATTGAAATTCAGTAGACAGCATTAATCACATTTGTCATCAGTTGGCTAAACGAAAGCAATGGCATTGGGTTCGTCGAACCCGATGGCTAAAGGTGTGCTGCTGATGGTATATTGATTAACGCCATCTGTTTTGATCTGATAACATAGATGTGTACATTTCCTATATGGGTGATATACATTGGTTCGAAACCCGATGATGAAACGCGATTTCAACCGATATAAAATGATTTTTTTTTGTAGTAGTGTCCCTTTCGTACCACCCGCACTCTATGTTTTTACATCTTAAAGACCTTGATGTCGGAATTTAGTAGATTCTTGGTCCCCGGTTTACCGGTAATGGTCCGAATAATTTCAGTTAATTAAATTCATACGAATGAATCTGCTTATGAATCCAAAAATATATTAAATCGCATAGATCTTGAAAATTGACCAACATATGATCTATCATGTATTTGAATCTTGCATGATCCGAATCCGAAGCCAGTTTAAAATCTAATTAATAAATAACATTATTCTATATATTAAATATGATTTGAGTTGTTTCAAACATATATTTATCACGTATGTTTAAAAGAAACTAAATTATAATTAGTCGTATAAATTAGTTTAATTAAGATTAATTGTTATTCTTAATTTATGCATTGATAATACAAAATAGTAATGTTCACATGTTATGCATGTACTTTACCCTTAATTGAGACACTTTAACTAAAACATCTCAAGTTTTAATTAAGGTTCAAACAATCAATTCGATTTGAATCTTTTGAATATATATAATATAAATATCAAAATCTTGCAGGAAACTATATATATATATATATATATATAGAGAGAGAGAGAGAGAGAGAGAGAGGAGGGATCAAATGACACCATTTTTTGGTGACATTGGATGACACCGTCCATTTTCAAAGTTCAAACAGTCGATCCAAACCGTTCAACTTGATGGATATGTTAAAATGTGCTTGCAGATCAAATTTTACATTTTTCTGAATTTTTTTTGGGTTTATTCAGAGGGGTTCAAAAATTCAACGGTCTGAATATAGCGATTTTGTTAAATACTTAATAAATAGTAAAAAAATTCAGAAAAATGTAAAATTTGATTTCCAAGTTACTCTTAATATATTCATCATATTGAACGGTTTGGATCGACTATTTGGATTTTGAAATTTCAAAAATGGACATTGTCACACCATGTCACCAAAATAGTGGTGTAATCCGATCCCTCCTCATATATATATATATATATATATATATATATATATATATATATATATAGTATTCTTATCGGGAGTTAAATTGGCTCATGTAATATATGCTCCTAAAATTTTAATTTTGTTGACATGATAAAAAATTATTTTTATAGAGTTAGTAAGAACAACATTCTTTTGTAATTACACAGATGCATATGTTCATATCACTTGCAAAATAATTTAAAAACTACTTATGTAACACTTTCAGATAAACTGTTGAATTATAAAAAATATACTTACCATTGAAATTATTAGTGTTGCATAATTAAGGATTAACAATTCCATCACGCGGTAGGATGAAAATATATAGCTCTTTTCTTTTCGTTCCATCCCTTCCAAAAGCGAGAAATTGGCTGGAATTAGTAAAGTTTTAGCGAAATGACATTTGTTGTTGTCATACCAGCTGATCCCAAAACCAAAAGAAACTAGAGGAAAAGAGGAAAGCTAAAGCTACTAGTACTTACCTAGATCTTTAACATACCCTAATTCATCTCTCCCTACCTCTCTCTCTCTCTCTCTCTCTCTCTCTAATGATCGGAAAAAAAATGTCAGGCCAAATTGCATCGGAGCATGTCTGCTACGTTAACTGCAACTTTTGTAGCACCATCCTGGCGGTATTACTCACCTCTCTTAATTTTTCCTCTCTCACAAAATTGGGTCTTGATAGATCTCAATCTGAAAAGAAATGAAAAAGACTAAACAATTGTGTACATAATCTAATTTATAATAGCGAATTAAACTTCCCTTTTTGGGTTAGGAATATTATTGAGATTTCATGGGATTTTCCTCTTGATGATTGATAGCAAAGAAGTAATTATATATTTTTCTAAGTTTTTGAAGATCGCTGCTAGACTAGCTAATTGGATTTAATCTTTTTACAATTTGGACTATTTTATTTCTTTTTGTTCTGCTTGAACTCCATTAGCTGCTTTGAGAGCATTATTTCATGCATATATTTCCTCTAGTTCTTGTGAATTTGCTAATTGGAACCAAAATAAAAGCACTTCTATGTACGTACGAACATTTGTATATTTTTTTTTCTTTGTAAGAATATTTTTTTATAAACTTACCATTGCAATTCTCGCACACGCACAAATATTAATTACATAGAAGCTGGTTTTCTCTCTCTCTCTCTCTCTCTCATTTATTCTGGACTAGCTACATAGTACATACGCTCTTTGCTAAATTGTGTCTGTTATATTTATTTCTTTGCCCATAAAGGAGTGTACATGTGTTCATAAATCATTTCCTCATTGTTTCTCTCTTTGAAATAAAATTTCCTTTTTCTTTGAAATGATTGATCACCTGTTTAACTATTCTAGCTTTTAGATCTCGCACTCGGTTTCAAAAACAAAGGAGAAAAGCTAGATATACAAGTTTTTGTTAGTGGAGGTTAATTTTGTAATATTTCTGAATTATTCGTTGTATTCCTTTATTATCTTGCATCAGTTTTCATGGCGTGGTTGACCATAAAGATCATAATGCTACATTTTCATCCGGTCAGAAGCACTATCATGTCTATGTTACCACGTGTACGCTTGTCTGTTTCTAATCTTACCAAAATTATGTTTTGTATGTCTTTTTACGTTTAAAGTAGTGCCTCACTTCCCTCGTTAAAAGTAACAACACCCCCACCTCCCCCCTTCTCTCTCTCTCTCTTTCTCTCTCTCTAGTCCCATTACCAAAGTGATTCCAAGTACTCTCTTTCTCTGTCTCTTGGCTTGATTTCAGTGATAAAAGCAAAACCATTAACGACGCATAGTCTGTCTCAACCACGTTTTACTCACTCAGAGGCGAATGTGAAACAGTCTTTGTATATATATATGTCAGGTCATTTTCCTCTCTTTTATCACATAAAAGATTGAATAATATTGACTGGCTCTGTAGCTCAAGGACTTTCATTAATTCTCATGAAGTGAAGAGTCAGACACTCTGAGCAAGCACTAGCAGTGGGGACATTGCACGAGCTATCCTATCTTCATCTAATTTCTTTACTGCAGCTCCAACTGTAGTTGCTAAAATCTCCTCTTCCTCATCATACTAATAAGAGTGATGCTATAATAAGTGCATGTGCCATTTTCAAATATCAAGAAACAACAACACATGATTATATATGACCATACATCTATGTACAATATATCTATATATCAGGTTTAGCTTCTAGAGTAGCTAGGAAGTTTGGGCCTGCATTCTGACTGCATGTAATATGTCATTAGGTGCTTGTTCTAGCTATTTTACAAAGTCCCCATGCGTTTATTTACTTTTCATTTTTAGTTTAGGATTGTGATGAGATATGATTCAGGTGACAACTTCAAATCTTCATACTTGAACTATTATTGTTAATATGACATCTTACGGTTGATTTTAGAAAGTCGTTAGTACATACTTGGCCATGACCAAGTTAGTACACGTTGTAATAGATAGTGTCTCTCATATGGGAGATGCAAGTTCAAAACTCGATACAATCCGGGTTGAGTTAAGACTTTTAATTCTAATACCGAGAGAAGTAAACGGTTTAGTTTCTCCATGACATAAGATAATGAACTAATACCGAGAGATTAAATTATAAACAATCTTTTTTGTGCGTGATAATAATGGGCCAGGATTTATCTCTCAATCCTGAAGAAGGGATTGAGAAAATGCAACAAGAGTTCTATATTTTGTATCATTGTAAACTATTTTCCCATTAGAAGCATTCCATATCTAATGTTATCGTTTATTCAATTAGTGGAACAAAAATACAATCTACTGCTCTTATGTATATATTGTATGCTGTGCTTAATCAATATACAATGTTACAATATTTCAAACTTCTGTTAGACTGTTCGACACTATTTGTGAGTACTATTAATCTTTTCTTTCCAAAGTTACCTCATATTATTCATTTTACAATTTGTACTTAAAATTTTGTTATTTGTTATATATAATTTAACTAGCTACAAGCTAATTAAGATCATTGTTGAAGTATTTCTTACCTAATAATAATGTTTATAAAGTGCATAGATATTGTTTGTTTGATTTTAAGTTTTTAATAATTGGTGAATATAGGTCAGTGTTCCACGAGACTGTTTGTTCAACATGGTGACGGTGCGATGCGGACACTGCACAAATCTACTGTCGGTTAACATGGCACCATTGCTTCAGTCCCTTGCTGTTCAAGATCAACAGGTCAATGATTTAATGTTTGCATTAACCTATCCGCACGGAGTACATGCTGTTAATTAGACCAGCTACATGCAATATTTTAACCCTCATTTACTACTATGCTTGTAATAGTTTAGAAATGCAATTATTTGTGGGCACTGACCATGCATATAGCTTAGAAATGCAATTATTTGTGGGCACTTACCAAGCAATTAATTTCTGCAGGATACTACAAGCTCGCAATAACATGTTGAAAGCAAAAAAAAAAAAATGGGAAAATTACCACAAACTTCAATAATTAAATGGTATCTTTTTTAGTGAAACAATTGTGCTGTCTGCCTGCCAGAAAACACACAAAAATGAAGGCAGACACTTTCTGAGAAGTCAGAATTGTTAACAGAACTACAAGGAAGCTATATATATATCAGCTTCATATTGTGTCTTCACAAAATGTCTAGGCCCCACGAAAAATTAAAATCTTTATCTGTAGTATTTCATCTGAATTGTCCCTTTTTTTTTTGAAGGTTGTCGACCAATTTGTCGGCAACGAAATATATTTAATAAAAAATTATTTACAATACACCTTATCTATTTGTAATGCAAGCTATTTAGTAAATAATGATGCAAGGAGGACACAGTATGCTTCCGCATGATCTAGCAAGCCTTTAGCACTCCTATATCTATAAAATAGTTCCCAGTTATGCTTCCCAATAGGTTACTTTTTTCTTTCTATATAATTACATATATGTATGGTCTTGCTTCCCAGTAGGCTAGTTTTTTTCTTTCTATATATTTAGTATTTACTTTGGCTATATGAATTATATTAAAACATCTCTCACTCAGCATCACTAACATGCATGGTCTATAAAATTCATGCAGGTACCGAACAAAGACTTCTGTGTAACCTCTCCTAGAGATATTAACTTGTCAGTTACAAACCATCGTTTGCCAGTGGTTCTCCCTATGCAAAATGATCTACCGGAAACTTTACCAATACGTACGTCGTAAGAGCTAGATAAGATATTTTAAAACTTCTTATTTATCATTTTAGTGCCTTAATGGAAACTTCAAACTAATCACACCATAAGTCATATATGCATGAATGATGGCCCATTAGTCTAGAAATAATATATAGTATCTTTCATAAATAACTTTGGTACCTGAACAAAGCCAATATTCATATATTAATTAGAAGTATATGCAACGGGTAATAATGCTAACACTCATGTTAAATACGTACGGATCTGAAACAAGATTAATATAGTTATCAAGATCTCGATCATTATATAATCATTCACATAGTTTCATTTGATCCTTGACAGCTCCTGAGAAGAGACAGCGTGTTCCTTCAGCTTATAACAAATTCATCAAGTAAACTCTACTATATATTCACTTTGTATTTCATTTTGCAAATTGGGGTCAACATTGATCAACGTGGATTAAACTATATCATTCCTCAATTGCACCAAATGCTTTTTCCTTGTCCGATTCATTTTCCTGTATTTAATTAGGGAGGAAATACAAAGGATAAAAGCAAGCAATCCGGAGATCAGCCATCGAGAGGCATTTAGCGCCGCAGCGAAAAATGTAAGCAATATATTTTCAATACAATGCAGGTATATAATTCTCCATTTCTGGTAAACTCAACCAATAATCTTTAGAAATTTTGGATAACTCCCCATAAGTATTCTTAAAATATATATAGTTGTCTCAGAAATATGCAACAAAAGTTTTATCAAAGGAAGAGATTATCAGAATAATTGGTCGGGGTTAAATTTTGTGTGTCCATGCCATGAAATTACTAAAATTATAGCATGTCTTTACTTTATTTATTAGTCTTCCTCAAGTATATCTTTCATGGGTAATTCTAGCATATATACTTTCATTTGATGGGATATATATTGAATAATATTATTTAAATTAATTATTATAATAGTAAATTATAGATATGTTCTTCTTTTATTAAATATCATGAACATCCTATTCGGATCAATTTGGAAGACATTTACTCTTCCCTCAAACTATTTCAAAAAAATTAACTGTGGAGGCTAATGACTTGTGATGAATGTCCAATCAAATTTTAAATTGATTCAAAATTGATATACACTATCTAAATAATTGTCAACTTACCTACAATTTTATTTTATTTTTAATTTTGAATAATATTTTTATATACATACCATAAAATAAAGTTGAATGTATGCTTAAATTATCCATTTTCTATAATCCAATATGGAAGAAATGTTTCAATAAATCTTCAAGTGAAAATGGTCACGCAAAACTGGACAGCGCATAAAATTAATATTCCATTATTTCCTTCCTTCTTCTTTTTTTTGGTAACAATCAATATGCATGTACATTAATTATAGTAGGTCCTGTATAATTTTAGTTAATTTAGCTGTTGATATTAACAGTTAAAATAAATTCAGGTATCAAATTTTAAGTCAAGTTTCTGATCATATATGATTCTTTGACAAATATGCTTAAATATAGAAAATATATTCTGTATATGTAAAACACAATACAAGATATGATCATGAATTGCTTTATATAATTGAACTAGCTGTGAGGCAAAAGAATCTACGAGAAATCATATATATTCTTGCATTTCATATCTACATCCTTTATTGCACCTCAAAAGTGTTTATACTTAATATGTAAATTGTCATATATTAATGCACAAATATTTATACCTATATATATTTTGCAAAGTGTTGAGAAGTTTAGATGCATTATCTTATTTGCACTTTAGATGCATTGATATATATATTTTTAAAATACTTGTACTTGATGATGATATATACAATTATATATTTACCTACAAACAAAACATCTTAAACTTCTATTCCTAAATATTCGATTAGTATTTAACCTCAACTTTTTTTATTGCTATTCAAAAAGGGTGGGGTTTTTGTCCAAACGGCTTTGGACAAAGTCTCATCCAAAACCTGATCTAAACCGTCCAATTTGCATCAAAATTCGTATAAATATTTAGATTCAAGGAGCCATTTAAGTTTATTAAGTTTTAAATATGATTGCATGAATCTCGATGCAAATCAGACGTTTAATTTTGACTTTGGATGAGGCTTTATCCAAAACCCAATCCCCACCACGAAAAATCCTAATACTAAAACGAAAAGAGAAGTCTCTAATTGTTAATTTGCATTCGAAAGTGCAGCTCTCTGACAGCAGACAGTCTTTCATGAGAATTAACTCCAGGAAAATCATCATTGAAAGAACAAAAAATCAATTAAATTAGCAACAAGGAAAAGGAACATTGAGAAGAAGATACCCTCCATAAAATATAAATTGCATCTCCTAAGCCAATCTGTTTCAATTTTCTAGTCATGAAAATTTACACCTTGCTATATGTACCATTGAAACAAGAACTAATTAATATTTTAATTTCATTCTTTGTTTCTCAAATAATAGTAAGAAATGTAATTGGCGTCTTTAATTATTACTTGTACAAAGTGCTGGAACTTAAAATATAATTAATGAAACACAAATTAAGAGCCTCAACATCCCAACAAACACATGCCCGCCATGTTGACAGTGTGTAAAGCGTATGATTGATTAATGGTGCATTAATTAATAGAACCTACATTTTCTTGTTTTGCATGCATGCATTCCATGCCGGTAGGCTGATAGAGCCAATAATCACTAATTAAAACTATTACTTGCTTGGTGTACTGTAATTTTCCGTCAATTTGTAAATCTTAATTTTTGTTAATTTAATGTTTATGTTGCAGTGGGCTCATCTTCCAAGAATACACATGGGGCTCACGTTTGATGGAACCAGTCCACCACTACAAGACGCTCCAGGATTTCATTGAAGAATGGATGATGGAACAAATTAAGTATTGCATCTCATATTGGCAAATTTGTGAAATAATTTATGACAAATTTAAACCATAAATATTTCTTCTTCTATGATATATATAAATATTGCAACGCAGATACTATATATTATGTGCATGTACGGTTCAGCTCAATAAAGAGTTTCTTCCATCCATGAATATGCAATCTGTTGCAAATATAGGTGCTTCATTTATTTAAACAATATTATGGACGTTTATATTATGAAAATGTCCTCGCAGAATAAATTTATATATGTTTCTAATTTTTTTTTACTATTTTTTTAGATATCTAGAAATAGCATTAATTTTGAAAGGTATAAAATCTTTAGATCAAATGATTTTCTACCTATTTAAAAAAGATGGTGAAAATTTCTAAAAGAAAAATGTAAAATACGATCTACAAGTATACATGTTCATATGATAATCATGCATATTAAACAGTTGAGATTGACTATTTAAATTTTGTAAATAAAAATATTAATCCATTCTACGAACCAATGTTCGCTCTACATGCATATATATATAGCCTCACCCTAGACTATATATGATTTTATGAGGAACTGATATTTATCTACTTTAGTTCTTCTTGATCAGGTTCTTAATTAGTAGTTATTTATCTACAAATATGTGTGATGTGAATCTACGTATATATATATGCAGGATTCATGTATTTATATATGGTGCTGCTAGATTACAGGCGGCTACAAGCTAGGGAAAAAAATATATATATAATGTTGGCAAATGTTAATACAGATATAACTATTTATCTTTTTATATAAATATGAACGTAGGACTTCATATATTTGAACTTAATATTTTGACTATCAGTTGAACTTTTTGGTATATTCAATGTAGAGAACAAAACTAGAATTCTAGTACAAGATCACACTATCAGATTTAAATTTTAAATTGCTGCAGCATTTATGCCAAATAAATATTATTAGGGGGTCTAGCCCATATTAAATAGTACTATATTTTATTTTTTTTCTATGCGAAATTAAAAAAATATTCTGCCAAATTTTCAATATACCTTAATGGAATATTTTTTCATATATAATAGTAAATACAAATATAGTAATAAAATAAAAAAAACCAATATATTAATTGTTCCAAACGATAATTTACGTAATTATTGAATTTCTTAATTATTTGTTTTGTTTGTGTTGCTCCAAATTTCTGATTTAATTATCTCGATCGAAACAATGTTACAGGTATATGATCTTATTTCCTAGATTCACCAGGATGATATATAATGATCAATGTGTAACAACTTATTACACTAAAATATATTGATTTAAGAATATTTATAAAAGTGGAAAGAGTAATAAAAAAATTAATATACAACCTTGCATGATTTAAAAGCTTAACATGATCAATATTATATATCAATAATATTTGAGACATAATTAATGTATGCTTCACCTGCACTTCGGTACGTTTTACCAGCGTTGTAAAAATAGTCTTCACGGCCGATTAAATGCGTATTTAATCATTAATGATGGCGAAATCGTTACGAATATACTAATCGGAGGTATGTTTGCATATTTGTTCAATTAATCGGCTGATTATTCCCGATTATTTTGTTTATAATCGCCTGTTTATTTTCGTTTATTCTCGTTTATTCTAGTGAATATTTATTTTCATATTGTTTTTATTTTGTGACTGTGTGTGACAATAAATTTCATAAATTCTATATTGTAGTTTTATATGTGCTTGGATATACATCCAATATTTTTTTTTCATTTACTTATTTTGAAATTGATTAATTCTTCTATTAATTATATATCATCTATTTTTCTTACTTACTGATGTAATTTTTCAATTAGTACGCCATGTTCATATGTGAAATCGAGTTGTTATCATAAATTAAATTTAGTAATTTTATATTAGAATGCTTCATTTTTTTTTCAAATAATATTGTATTAATATCTAAAAACTTAATTCTCAAATTTATTTTTGGATTAAATAAATGTGTACTTACACATGTAAAGTGTGTATGTATTGTTGAGAAGAAATAAGGGTAGTGTCATGTTATAATAATATAATTAAGTTAAATTAAAATTATTTGGTAATTAGTAAGTTTGATGATGTAAATAAATCATTTTTAATAAATTATAAATATATACATACAATTTTAATGAAAACGATTAATCGTCCGTGTAATTCTAATTAAGTGGCCGCATATATCGATTAATCACTTGGCGGTACTCCATTCGTCTGACAACCGCATATCGTTATTTACAACACTTCATTTTACTAATACGTAGGAACAGAATTAATGCTCATGTTCGTCTTAAAAAAAATTTCCATTTCTTCATGGAAAACTTATAAAATATATGGTGCTTCTAATAGTCAATGTCTCGTTGCCGGACGCAGCAATACAGAGTGAAAAATGGGATAATGTTGAAAATATTATAACAAAATACTTTCTTTAAATAGATCGGCAAATCATAAAACATAGTTTAGTGTAATTAGGGCAGTACTACTGGTTTAATTCAACGGACATGTAGGCATGTACAGGCTCTAATTAATTACTTGTTGTGATAATTGATGAAACCATTAATTAATTACAAAACTAATGAATTGGTATGCATGGCTCGATCGATCGGTCTGATTTAGTTTGAATGACTATAAATTGATTGGGTGTACCCTTTTTTTTTTTTGGAAATAAGGCATATAACCCGTTTCATATATAGAAACCAAGTTAACTTACAGATTGGGTGTACCCCTATAACTACCGTTGAATTTTTTGAGAGACGATGGTGTCAACCAAGGGTTCTGGCGCGTAGAGCGGTACAAGAGGGTGTACAGTGGTCGCGGTATTGTTGATCAAGAACTGGTATAGGAACTGGTTCTGTGGTGTACAGTGGTCTGGGTTTAATTAATAGGGCTGCGTATCTATTGTTGTAATTTTATTTTTTCTTCTCTGTACCAACCTGACAGCCGCTATTAGATTTTCAAAAACAAAAAATCCTTAAATAGTAGCAATACCAAATGGAAAATCACATTGCGAAATCCTCGCAAAAAAATCTAGACAAAAAGTTAAATCCACTACTCTTTCCCAATAAATTTGGAAAAGTTGTTATTATCGATATATTCATCTTAGATCTAGATGTACCTAGAGTCATTGCTTCAAATCAAGATATAGTATTATATTAGTCAATAAATTCCGACAAATATAGTGCAATCGATCTCATTAATTTAATTAGCTAGTTCACTAGGAGATGTGAGATCAACTGAGAGAATTAGTTATTGTTGTTGTTATTTCTGTTGTTGAGTCGTGAAAATTATAGTTGTGTTACCAAAACTTATATTTTTGTTGGTGAAAAGACCATCAGCGTCATCATTTTATTTGGTATACATGTTGTCAATTTGAAAATTGTAGAACCTCTTTCTTGTTAAAAATAGTGTAAGATCGATATGCCAACAAATTTTGAACAGTGCAACCTCTCTGGAAAGCAAGGCCTCAAGTTGAACTACTGAGTGTCTCAGTTTTCTCAGGTATATGCACTATTCAGTGAACTCCTACTATATTTCTCTGCAGGTAGTATGTCACGTCCTGCTGCCCGTTACAAACAGTGAAACAGAGGCATCAGGCATGGGCCATGAAAGAGACACTAATTACACTGGTACAGCGTTGGGGAATGGCAAATTGTATCTTTTTTACTGACAGTGAGGAGTTCGCAAAGGTGTGTCAACAAGCGAACCCACCAAGAAGCCTTTGAAGTCTGAGGGATATTCAGATCGAGAATGGATTTCAAATGCAGCCATGTGTCCAGAAGCCAAAACACTTAGGTTGATTTCTTAGCAAAAAAGGATAAGCTTAACAGATGGAAGGATTAGGGCTTCACATATCCTATCTACAGAGACTATAGGTGCCTACGGGCGTTTTCTCAGCACAAAAAAAAAAAGAACCTCAAGTTGAAAATCGCTGTAACTCGAACATATAATAGAGATTTGTTTGATATGGCTACTAGAGATCAGAGAGAGAGAGAGAGAGCCTATTCTTTGGAGACACCGCAAGTCTCTCCTTGGACCTTGTGGCTTATTCTTGGTTGCTTTCACACTGCTTGATTTTTTGTTCCATATTTGTATATTTTTATAATTAAATTTGTACTAATGGTTTACATGTAACTTGCTAAACTATTGGATTTTGACACACCATAAGATGGCATTTCAAGTTAATATATGCAAGTTTTTTATAGCTAGGAGGGAGATAATCAACTATATATTTTGAAAATCTTAACATTTTAAAAAAATACTATTATATAGAAAATATAGGAAGCTGATAATTATACCCCAAACAAAGTACTCGTGCACGTCCCCCAACCTTCTAGAATATCGGCAACAAAAAAATCAAGTTTTACTTCATACAGCGCAATAACAGTACCAATTTTTCTTCATTGTATAAAATTTCGCTACATAAAGAAAAAAACGCTATATTAAACAAATTTAACAAAAGCACTGCCAAATGCAGCGAAGCAATAATATAATTTAAACACATAAAGAAAAGCGTTTAATCTACTGCATTCAAGTGTTTAACTTTCATTGTAAATGCGTTAAATTTTCATTTTTAAAAACAAAAATGAATCCCCGAATTCGTCCCCGAGCAAAAATTTACAGATCTAAACTGAAACCAATCCCCAAGCGCGTCCCCGAGCACGAAATTTACACCTCTAAATTTGTACTATCCCCGAGGGCGTCCCCCAGAACAAAATTTCTTCATTTGTGCAGAATGTGCCAGAAACAGTATATGTGAACAAGTAAAGCAGGTAAACCAATATGTACTAGCAAGCAAATAACATAAACAAAGCATTGAAAATTTGTGCATATAATCCTCTGTTTACAAATACATTTTAAAGCATATAAACCTATGTTTACAAACATTGAAAAATTTGTGTTTACAAACATATAAACCTGTGTTTACAAACACATTTTAAAGTTTATTCTTCAAACACATTTTAAAGCATATAAACCTGTGTGTAAAGCAAGTAAACCAATATATACTGGCAAGATAACAACATAAACAAAGCAATGAAAATTTGTGCATATAAACCTGTATTTACAAACACATTTTAAAGCATATAAACATGTGTTTACAAACATTGAAAAATTTGTTATAAACATATAAACATGTGTTTACAAACACATTTTAAAGCATATAAACATGTGTTTATAAAAATTAAAAAATCTGTGTTACAAACATATAAACATGTGTTTACAAACACATTTTAAAGCATATAAACCTGTGTGTAAAGCAAGTAAACCAATATATACTGGCAAGTAAACCTAGGAGACAGCACAATATTTAGTTTAACATATTTGAAATTAATAACATAAACAATTAGCAAAAATTCAGTTACAAAAACTACATGACATCTGTTTGAACAGTCACCAAAAATCAGAAGAAAAAAAAAACTGAGCCACTTTACAAGTAAATACCAGAAAATTCAGAAACATCAAGAAAGACTAATTTATACTAGAAAATACCATAAAAAACTGAACCCTTCACCAGAAATACCAAAAAGTCCAGAGATGTGCTGAACATAATTTCTAAATTCTTCACTTTAGAGGTAAATAAACTAAATTTTCTAGTCAGGCATTTAATTATAGTTACTGTTGAATCTGGTATATGGTTGATTTTTCTTATATTTCACTGTTATATTCTATCTATAACTCGGGCTAATTTCTTAGAATTCACTGTTATGTACTGAAAATTCTGCTCAATTTCCCTTCTAACAATATTTTTTGCATTTAATTATCCAATTTGTGTTAAAATCTGTGTTTACATTTTTTGCATTTAATTATCCGGTATATGGTTGTTTTTTTGCTTTTAAAATATGTGTTTACAAACACATTTTAAAGCATATAAACATGCGTGTAAAGCAAGTAAACCAATATATATTGGCAAGAAAACAACATAAACAAACTAATGAAAATTTGTGCATATAAACTTGTGTTTACAAACACATTTTAAAGCATATAAACCAATGTTTACAAATATTGAAAAATTTGTTACAAACATATAAACCTGTGTTTACAAACACATTTTAAAACATATAAACATGTGTGTAAAACAAGTAAACCAATATATACTGGCAAGTAAACCTAGGAGGCAGCACAATATTTAGTTTAACATATTTGAAATTAATAACATAAACAATTAGCAAAATTTAAATTACAAAAACTACATGACATCTATTTGAACAGTCACCAAAAATCAGAAAAAAAAAAAAAAAAAAAAACTGAGCCACTTTACCAGTAAATACCAGAAACATCAGGAAAAACTGACCCCTTCACCAGAAAATACCAGAAAGTCCAGAGATGTGCTGAACATAGTTTCTAAATTCTTCATTTTAGAAAACTGACCCTTTCACTAATTTATCCTTCTTTGTTGTCCTTCATAACTACATAGTTTCTAAATTGTTCACTTTAGAGGTAAATAAACTAAATTTTCTAGTTAGGCATTTAATTATAGTTACTGTTGAATCCGGTATATAATTGATTTTTCTTAGAATTCACTGTTATGTTCTATCTATAACTCGGATTAATTTCTTAGAATTCACTGTTATGTACTGGAAATTTTGCTCAATTTCTCTTCTAACAAATTTTTTGCATTTAATTATCCAATTTTCTTGGAGTGATGTGCTGAATATTTTTTGCATTTAATTCAAGTATTTAATTTTCATTGTAAATGAGTTAAATTCTTATACCTGTGAACAAGTAAAGCATATAAATCAATATGTACTGGCAAGCGAACAACATAAACAAAACATTGAAAATTTGTGCATGAAGCAAACAACATGTGTTTACAAACACATTTTAAAGCATATAAACCTGTGTTTACAAACATTGAAAAATTTGTTACAAGCATATAAACTTGTGTTTACAAACACATTTTAAAGCTTATTCTTCAAATATATTTTAAAGGATATAAACCTGTGTGTAAAGCAAGTAAACCAATATATACAGGCAAGAAAACAACATTTTAAAGCATATAAACCTGTGTTTACAAATAGATTTTAAAGCATATAAACCTGTGTTTACAAACATTGAAAAATTTATTATAAACATATAAACATGTGTTTACAAACACATTTTAAAGCTTATTCTTCAAACATATTTTAAAACATATAAACTTGTGTGTAAAGCAAGTAAACCAATATATACTGGCAAGAAAACAACATTTTAAAGCATATAAATCTGTGTTTACAAACACATTTTAAAGCATATAAACCTGTGTTTACAAACATTGAAAAATTTGTTACAAGCATATAAACTTGTGTTTACAAACACATTTTAAAGCTTATTCTTCAAACATATTTTAAAGGATATAAACATGTATGTAAAGCAAGTAGACCAATATATACTGGCAAGAAAACAACATTTTAAAGCATATAAACCTGTGTTTACAAATAGATTTTAAAGCATATAAACCTATGTTTACAAACATTGAAAAAATTATTATAAACATATAAACATGTGTTTACAAATACATTTTAAAGCTTATTCTTCAAACATATTTTAAAGCATATAAACATGTGTGTAAAGCAAGTAAACCAATATATACTGGCAAAAAAATAACATTTTAAAGCATATAAATTTGTGTTTACAAACACATTTTAAAGCATATAAACCTATGTTTACAAAAATTAAAAAATCTGTGTTACAAATATATAAACCTTTGTTTACAAACATATTTTAAAACTTATTCTTCAAACACATTTTAAAGTATATCAACATGTGTTTACAAACATTGAAAAATCTTCATTTAATGGATTACTTGTTCAAAATGGAAATTGTATTTTTAGTTATTAAATATCAAAAGCTGTTAATTTGCATAATTAAAATTAGAACCAATCCCCCATCGCGTCCCCAAGCTAACTGGGTTTAAATTGTACTTTAAAGTACTTTAAAGTACGTTCAAGTAAGTAGTTAATTAATGATTAGAGGACCATTAACAATCTGGGAGACTAATTCGGGAATTGGTGATTACAACTGTTCCTAACAGACTGTCTAAGAAATTAAAGCGCAAGACAAAAGCATGCAAAGCTAACGTTTAAAGCAATCAATGTAAAATTGCAATGCGTTAAAACAACAATTCATTAATTAATGGCAAATTAATAAATTACCGTTATTAGTGGACGGTTAAATCCAATTAAACTAGTTCAGGGACGGGCTCGAATTTGGTAGCTCGGGGTACAAGAACATTTCTCTAAAATATAATATTTGTAGATTTGATATACACTTAATTAAATGAACTTGACAATAAATGAAGGTGATTATACAAAACCTTTGGGGTGCAATCAATAATATTTACATACATAAAATCTAAGAAACTGTAGAAAGGATTTGGTTGGCATTAAGTACCTGCCAGTCTGTAAGTAATGAACATGGAAGAGGCGAAACATTTTTCCATGCGCTGTGCCTGTACTGCCAAATTTTTTTTTACAAACCATAATTAGAAAAACTATTTTTATCAAAGATTATCGTTTTTTTACAAAAATCATAAAAACCGAAATACCAAAAAAAAAAAATAAGAACTGAAATGGCAACTCAGTCTCGGGTATTTTTATAATTTTTCATCATATTTTTTTTCTCAAAATATATGAAAACGGATGGGACCAATCAAAATGACATTTCGATCCTTATGTTTTTTTTTTTAAAATAAAAATAATTATGTTAGTTTGGTAAAAAAAAATTATAATTTGGTTTATAAAAAAATTTATGTACTGCCATGTATAACTTTAATCTGGTGATATATCATTGGTGGGCGTATATATCCCTACATCAGCAGCTTCTGACGGTTGAAATGTGAATGGTCACATCATTTTGTCTTGGAAATAAATCTGCTATGATCCCAAGGGATTGTAGCGTCCCTACAATTATATAGGGTGTTCCTCACAACGAATTCGCATTCCCTCACAATTTGTCCCAATTAGATCATCTTTGATTCTAAGGGATTGTAGGGTCCCTACAATTATACAAGTTGTACCTCACAACGAATTCGCACTCCCTCACAATTTGCCCCGATTAGACCATCTTTGATTCTAAGAGATTGTAGGGTCCCTACAATTATATAAGTTGTGCCTCACAACGAATTTGCACTCCCTCACAATTTGCCCCGAATAGGCCATCTTTGATCCTAAGGGATTGTAGGGTCCCTACAATTATATAGGTTGCCCCTCACAACTTGCTCCGATTAGACCATCTTTGTCGTGCGACATGTTAAAAAGCTGTGTTCAAATTAGACCATCATAGGGGCTATGTTCAGATTCAACAATCCAATTTCTTTTAAAAAGAAAGCACTTGCCCTGTTATTATATTGTTTTATGAAAGAAATGTATATATTGAAAATTATATTAATGTATGTTTGGATGAAGTGAGAATAGTTAGAATAATGAAAAGGTTGGGATTAGATGTTGTTCTACGTTTGATCAATTAGCAAAAGTTAAGGTTAATTAGCTAGAATAGTTTGCTATTCTCTATTCCTACAAAAAGTTAGATTTAAGCTATTATATAGAGTTGAAGTCAGTTTGCTATTCTAGTTTTTTTAACTTCTCATCCAAAATTGGTGGTGATTAATAGAATGATTATAAAAATTAAAAACATAAAATTGTTTATATATTATATTTTTTTTTATAACTTAGATGAGTTGTATATTAGATAACAAACTGATATGTTACTAAATAAAAACATTCAATTGATTACCGACTAAAGAAAATAAAAACTTAAATTTGAGAGCATATGAGATCAAATAGTTTGATTGAAAAAGATTTAAAGAAGAAACCAACCTACACTCAACTTTGAGAACTATAAAGAGGGGTTGATAATGTGATATCTCTGCGAAAAGAGAGAGCAAAAAGAATACCATACATGGCAACTCAATATAGAAATAAGTTATATAACCGAGTACTTGTATCTTAATAAGTTTCAACTTAGAGTTAGGTTTATACTCCGTTGTACCATATTAATTAGAAATATTTTCTGTTATGTTTTTTATGTTGCAATGTATAAATATTAAATTCGGGCCAATAAAATCTAACAAATAAAAAAAAAAGTTGTTCATAATTATTATGCAGCAAAACAGTCAACTATTTCTTCTTAATTAGTACTTGCACATATTAGGTACGAGCTATATATATATACACTAAGATATTTACATTTAAGCAATTTTATTATTATTATTATTTTATTTATTCTTTTTTTAAAAAGGGCCTCCACCTAAGCATCTTAGGGGATGGAGAGAGTTGAACCTGCTGGAGAGACGGGGATGGCGCCTTTTTTAACTAAAAAAAAATTAAAACAAATAATTGATATGTCACGAACTCGTCTTGAGGAGTGCAGGCAACTCAGGGGTATAGCAAGGCCCCATCTGTTTTCTTCAATTTTTTTCATGGTTCGCAGAGGTTATGTTAGAACAAGATATTCTAGCTACAGCGGCAGAATAAATCGAATTTTTTTTAATTAGCATCTCATAAAATCAAAATTAAATAATTATCACCTAATCAGTCATATTTAAAATCACACCATCCATACATATTCAGTCCGCGCATCAAATTGAAATAGTGCACAGACTGATGATGTGCACCAATTCCGTGTGCCAATTGAGTATGTGGACCAATTAAATTTTTTTCTGTTTTGCAATAAATTAATATACAATTCATTTACTTTTTGGAAGTATGCACAATAGGATTTTTTTCTTTGTTCCAATTACTAAGGTGTATGTGTTCACACAGAATTTTACATCATTTATTTGGCAGATATGATGTGCACCATTACTGAGGTTCACTATTCATTTATACAATTCATTTGTACTTAATTTATCACAAAATATAAAATAGTACAAAATTTTGTGCGCATATTAAGTCGGCACACTGAATTGGTGTGCGTCCTCAGTATGCGTACCAATTTGATTTGATGCGCTAACTGAATTTGCGTGGGTGGTAGGTTTTAAAATATGGCTTGAATGATGGTAATTATTTAATTCCGATTTTTTGAGTTGCTAACTAAAAGAAATCGGCAGAATAAAATAACAGCATTTAATAGGGATAAAAACAGAGCGGATAATGCTGATACCATATCCATATCTATCGGATAATGAGCAGATATGAATACGAATACGGATAGTAAACAGATATCAAAATTTAAAACCAAATTCACCTTAAACGGATATAGATAGGGATATGGAATAGATAGTCCACAAATACGGATTTGAATACAGATATAAAACGAATGATTGTCGGATAATTAAATTATTTAAACTTTAAGATATAAATACTAATTAATAAAATTCAAATAGGAAATAAATCAATAATTAAATATGAAATTTTAATGTAATTTGTAAAAAAATAATAATAACAATAATACTAGAACCAACTATGTAATTGAATTGCGTTAGATGACTTGGACAAGTAAAACGAATTGGGCTGATTTACACCTTGCGGGCTTAGTCAAATTGGGCTGGACTCGTTAATAGAACCAATAATAAGGACGGAACTGATGTATCCGAAATTCCGGATTCGAAGAAGGATTTAATCCCACAAGAAATGTAGTATTTTAGAGTGGAGGGTATATATAGTCGGCCATAATAAGTATCAATCCTTTGTAAACGGATATGACGGACCGGGTCGTGCAAAACCCACAGGCACGGGTGAAACGGGTATAATGAGCCAGATATCACGGGTTTAATTTTGAAAACCCTTGCCCCTGCCCATTTAGAGTTCGAGGGCAGAGCGGTCCGGTCCGATTCGGGTTCACGGGTAGGTCAGGTTTTTTTGTGTTTTTTTTTCTTTGTAAAGAAATTCTGATTTTGCTACAAGATATCGTTATTTCTTTTGTATTGATATTCCAAATATCTATAATTATAAACCGAGTGACTTCTAGAAATTTTAAATTATTGACAACTTGTGACGAAAAAAATTAGACATTGAAATCATCTCTTTCAAAATATAAAATAACAAGTTCCTAGTTCTTTTAATTTGAAGGATAAACTTAAATGTTACAAATTAATTTGGTTGGTTTGTATATCCGAATTAGCTAAACTTTCATTTAGTAACATTGGTGTTATTTTTGAATAATTAAAATTATATCATTATTTTTTTATTATGCAACATATTAAAAAATATATAATAATATACAAATTTTATAGAGTTCACAATATTTTATCAAAATAATTTATATATAATTTACATTTAACAATTAATCATGCTTTACATATTTTACATATTGAACATATTTATTAAAAAAAAATGTATATGGAGAATCGGGGGAAAATTTTCAAAATTAAAGTGGTCCGGGTATCACAGGTACGGGTTCATGGGTTCACGGGCACTGGGTCACGGGTTCACGGGTACACGGACCGGTCCGGGCAGGCATGGGTATAGCTCAATTCCAATAAGGATGGATTTTTTTCCTAAATACCGGGTCCGACCGGTTTCATTTCCGCACCCATGTACCCATGCAAACCCACCCACAGGCACAATCCAGTCAGGTAACAGGCACGGGCGGACCGGACCGAGTTCAAATAAATTAGAGTTTCTTAATTGCCACATCATCAAATAATTACAGGAGAAAAGAATTTCAGCAAATTTTTTGATAACGTCAGAGTTTATAAACGATTTCTTATTAAGAAACTTTGGAGCAAAGTTGCTAAATAAGAAACTCATCTGCATTTTTGAAACTGGTTTAGAAACTGCCACATCAGATTAGAAACTCCAAGAGTTTCAGAGATGTAGATACTCTTATAAATACTGTTCTTTTTTTTTTACCTAAAAGTACTTTTTTCAGATTATTGGTAATTTTATATGGTTCGTAGTTAATACTTAATAAAGTATAAATTTCAGTCTCAATTCAGAATTGATCAGTTACTGACATGATTTATACATAGCTGAGTACCAATAGCATTAGTCAATTTTGCATCCGGTAAATTAATGGGTTAAATTCGATTAACTATTTAAATCTGATCAATGTCCTATTCTGACATAAATTCTGCATCCACTCCTGAAAAAGCGGATGTGACTTGAATCTGTTTTTGTTATTATCTTGAAGTCGATGATATTAGATGCTGTGGACGGAATAGTGTAGCAGCCTAACCGGCTAACCAGCTTGGTAAAATATAAAAAAATTTGATTGTAAGGTGCAATCGTTGTATCAATTAAAGACGTTGTGGATATGTCTTGAAGTGTTCCGGTGAAGAAATTAGCGTAGTGTCATGGTGTCGCAGTGATGTTAGAAATGTCATAGATATCACAAGACCTTGGCACTGCTGATTGAGTATATAGTTGGGGTGCAGTTTGGAATAGTGTTTATGCTATCTTTGTTTTTTTAAATCTAATCATTAAATTATTTTGAAATGCGTGCACATAAAAGTTTTGCAAAAAGTTACTTTGAGATTCATTCCCGAAAAAAATTGAACGGTTGGATTCGAAGAAATAGGGATAGAGCAGGGTTAATGTTTACAGATAAAGAATAGCAACGGATTTTATTTCTCAAGAAGAAGCAGGTCCTCTAACAAGATCAGAATTAATTGACTTTAATTTTTTTTTTCAAAATTTTTAATTTTATATGTGACTTCAACATATTTTAGGATAAAATGTTATGAGTATTCTAAAATTAATTCTAATTTATAACATAAAAATTTTATATAATTGATGTTTATTTATATTTAACTTTTATAGTTTAAAGGCTCGACTTCATCCCTGCTCCCAGGTACCCAAGTACAATAACTAAATCCAAACTGTTTATTTAACCCGGCACATGTCTCGAAACGGACCCCACCAATAACTTCATCATAGACACCAAATTGAATTTGACCCATTTGGAACTAATCCATTAAAGTATTATACCCCTCCAATACCTGAGCGGAGACGATCCTGCAGCTTGCTGGGTGCTTATATTGTGATAATGAAAAACCAAAAAAAGATAGATACCCTCACTACTGGGTTGTGAATGAGTCTGTGACATGCACCGAAAAATTATTAAAAATATGAAAAGAAAAATCATTAAAAAAGACAATGGTTACGAACTATGTTGTATGGATATGGGTACGGATATCGTATCGGATACGATACTGATACGGCAATACGGTAATTTTCAAAAATTAAAGATACGATATGCCTATTATATATATTTATTTTTTATTATTTTAATTATATTATTAAAATACTTATATACATTTAATATAATTTTGGAGTTCAAGAATAAAATTAAATATAATAAAATTTTGGATAAATACAATAGCTTAAGTATACAATAAATACAACAGCTACTAATTTCTAGCAACAAATGTGAATTGGCCTAGTGGTCAAGAGGCATGTTGTTTGAGTCAGAGGATCTTGGTTCGATTCCTTCCAGGTGTACGAAAAAACTGTTTTGGTACGCGGTCCGTACGTGCGGTGCACGCAGTGGCGAATTATGTAGAGACGTATCAGAGGCGTATTCGTACGTGCACGCAGTGGCGGATTATGTAGAGACGTATCAAAGGCGTATCCGTACGTGCGGTGCACGCAGTGGCGGATTATGTAGAGACGTATCAGAGGCGTATCCAGATGTGTCAGATCTGTGTCCAAATAAGTTAGAGCTGTATCCTTGATCGTATCGGGTAATATCCGTACGTGCGGTGCACGCAGTGGCGGATTATGTAGAGACGTATCAGAGGCGTATCCAGATGTGTCAGATCTGTGTCCAAATAAGTTAGAGCTGTATCCTTGATCGTATCGGGTAATATAGGATATGCCATGTAAGCCAATACGCCAGCTGGCGTATCTAATATGTATTGTAGACGTATTGGATTTGTATCGGTATCCGATACGTGTCCGATAAAAGTTCGAGCAAGTATCCGAGTAACATACGAAGGTCTCTCTTTTTATCAAGTAAAAAGAGAGTTCGGATATGTAAAGTTCTGCAGCATCTAAAGCCCACGGGCCTCAAAAACATGTGTAATTTTCAAACAAGCTAGTCTTACAAAGAGGATTTTTAATTTTCTATGTGAAGATGTCGGCTAAGAATAATGTCAGCATCTTAGCTGCAGTTTAAACATTATTTTACGACAGTACAAATTAACAAACAAAAACTAATTTCAAGAATAATTCTCTGTGTTGCAATATAGGACCAAATTAAATTGGAATACTAGAAAAATGTGAAAAAAAATTGATAACACATTTTCATTATCAGAACCGATAAAATACTTGAAATAAAATGAAAATAATGCAGTACCATATCAATTAAAAATTGACAACACTCATAGTGAATGCACAGAATGAAAGGATAAATGAATTTATAGCCATAGCCCGTGCAGAGAAACATTTAAAAGAGTTTTCAAAATTAACCTGCTACGTGGATAGTCCAACTAGCAAAATCCCAACACACTACAGTTAAGATATTACATCAAGCCCTGTTCGGCAGCTTAGGATTTGATGGGAAAAGATAACATTTACACATTTGATTCCCTATGCTGTTCGGTTGTTAAGAATTTTTTCAATTTAATTTTCATTAAATTCCAACGCACTTTACTTTTCTCTTCCAAAAGCACTGTTCTAATGGGATACATGAAATTGAGTTGGAGCTCATTTTTTTTTCTCATCAAATAGATCAGCTGCTATGAAGCTTGAAGACCAATAATTTTTGTTGTATCTTAACTTGATTAAACTAATTTATCATAATTATTAATATCAAACTTGATTTAACTAATAGTCGAAAATTTTAAATGCTGCTGGACTTGTCCGTGGTACATAAAGAAAATAAAATATATATATTATTGTTTGTCATGTTGTGATTAAACTAATAATTTAAAATTATTAATATAAGAATTGAAACATAAGATTAAAAGTAAGTATAAATGCAAGACACTCTAAAAACATTAATGCATTTTAAAAGAACAATTGGTTACAGAATTTTAATTTAAGAAATAATAATTAATAAAAAAATTATTATGTTATTATTTAATTATTTATTTAATTACATTAATAATTATTAATAAGTATAATTGTATTGGTATCAAATATTTAGAAACAAAAATAAAAAAATTTATAACTATTTTCAAGATACAACCAAACACTCATTTTAACATATTCCCATAATGAATCTTGTGTGTACCTGTATTCATAAGTTCCTATTTTTTCAAAAGTGAGTTCTCACCCCATCGAGTCCCATCCCGTATAATCCCGTGACAAACGAACAAGCCCTAAAACAATACAATACTGTGGCACCTCCATACCTCACAAATCACCAACCTCCCTGCTGCAGCATTAAAACAGCTTTACGAGATACTTTGTTCTCCCAAAGATAAAACAAGAAAATTAACAGATGGAAAAAAAAAAAAAACAAGCCATGAGAAATTGCTTAGATATCCAAAAATCCAAGCATTTCCAAAGGAGAAAAGAGCACCCCCTGTTCTATACTCATACAGAAGTTTAACCACCCTCTCTCTCTCTCTCACTCTCTCTCTCTCTTGAAGAACTTGGTAGTTGCTACCAAGGATCTCTCTCCCTCTCTCTCTCTCTCTCTCTCTCACACACACACACTCTCTCCTCTCTCTCTATTCCAAATTTTATTTCCTCTGTTTATTCCTACTAACCTTGACAATACGCCGGTTAGCCTTGTCACCACCAGCACCACTTCCTGAGACGGCCTGGTTTCCTGCATTGAACTCCAAATTACTCCCAGGTTGAAATAGCGACTGGCTTGGCTGAGCACCAAACTGAAAACCAGGTGCTGGGGCACCTGATGGAGCCCCAAACAAAGAACCTGTCTGACCAAACACTGGTACAGGTGGGTTTGGAGTGGCAACCTGGTTGGTATCATCCACCATACTGTCCTCCATGCTCATCTGATCGTTGTTTCCGCCAGGAGAAACTGATCCAAAAGCTGTACTTGAACTTGTGTTTGGGTTTGACAACCCGAAACCTAGTGCTGTTGAGTTGTTACTATTGGCAGTGAAGGAGAATGCTGGGGTTGACGACTGAGCACCAAATGTAAAAGAAGTGCTCGAGGTAGAACTCGACAGCCCAGAAGTGAAAGTTGATGTGGATGGGTTTGAACCAAAAGTGGTGGTTCCGAAAATAGATGGGGTATTTGACGATCCCGAACCAAACAGACTCGGTTGGGTAGTAGATGCAGACGTAGAACTCAATGGACTGATAGTAAATGAGAAAGAAAAACCACTTGATGCATCAAATGTGACTGGAGATGATGCTGCAGATGAGAATGGAGAGCTGGATTGGCTGCTCAAACTCTGAGACTGTAAATGTAATTGGGTCCCAGTGCTTTCAGGTTGAGCTGGCCTGGTGCCAAAAACTGATCCAGTAGGCGCCCCCAATCCAAAGGACGACTGAGAACTCCCACTAGAGGGCATGCTTGTATTAGAGCTAATATTCTGACTCGTAGAAGCACCAAAACCAAAAATACTGGTACCCGAATTTGAACTTGTGGGAGCTGCACCAAAGGAAAATGGAGCAGTCTGCAAGCTTGAGTCGGCAGGCTGAGCGGAAGCACCAAAGGTGAATGCACCTGTACTCCCTGAACTAACAAATGTAACCGAAGGTGCAGTTTTGGTTGTGGTAGTGCTTGTGCTTACAGGTGCAGTCATCCCAGGAGTTGGTGCAACTGAATATTGTAAGTGATCATAACCATTGACATAATCGCAACAAGATAACAAGACAGTACCTAGGAGATGAAGCCATGAAGGTTTAGTAGTGACTAGAGAGTTTGGCTGGAAATAAGCGGAAAGGAGACTGATAGTGGGAGGCAGTTCAGCTTTCTTTTCGTGTCTCTGTATTCATGGCTTTAGTTGTCACTTATTCACTAATAAAGGACCCCATTGACCCAAAGTCGTTATATTGGTCATCTCAGATAATCTCAAGTTACTTAGCCGCAAAGAAATCGAAATCATGTTGACTAACACAATTAATGGATCAATTAATATCTTTTTCGGTAATTAAACAAAAGCCCGCATAGCTCGCGGTAGAGCGTTAGTCTTGTAAACTGAAGGTTTGTAGTTCGATCAGAACCGATAAAATAAAATTAAAAATTGACAACACTCATAGTGAATGCACAGAATGAAAGGATAAATGAATTTATAGCCATAGCCCGTGGAGAGAAAAAATTTAAAAGAGTTTTCAAAATTAACCTGCTACGTGGATAGTCCAACTAGCAAAATCCCAACACACTACAGTTAAGATATTACATTAAAACAATACAATACTGTGGCATCTCCATACCTCACAAATCACCAACCTCCCTGCCGCAGCATTAAAACAGCTTTACGAGATACTTTGTTCTCCCAAAGATAAAACAAGAAAATTAACAGATGGGAAAAAAAATAAAAAGAACAAGCCATTAGAAATTGCTTAGATATCCAAAAATCCAAGCATTTCCAAAGGAGAAAAGGGCACCCCCTGTTCTATACTCATACAGAAGTTTAACCACCCTCTCTCTCTCTCTCACTCTCTCTCTCTTGAAAAACTTGGTAGTGGCTACCAAGGATCTCTCTCCCTCTCTCTCTCTCTCTCTCCCTCACACACGCTCTCTCCTCTCTCTCTATTTCAAATTTTATTTCCTCCTCGGTTTATTCCTACTAACCTTGACAATACGCCGGTTAGCCTTGTCACCACCAGCACCACTTCCTGAGACGGCCTGGTTTCCTGCATTGAACTCCAAATTACTCCCAGGTTGAAATAGCGACTGGCTTGGCTGAGCACCAAACTGAAAACCAGGTGCTGGGGCACCTGATGGAGCCCCAAACAAAGAACCTGTCTGACCAAACACTGGTACAGGTGGGTTTGGAGTGGCAACCTGGTTGGTATCATCCACCATACTGTCCTCCATGCTCATCTGATCGTTGTTGCCGCCAGGAGAAACGGATCCAAAAGCTGTACTTGAACTTGTGTTAGGGTTTGACAAACCAAAACCTAGTGATGTTGAGTTGTTACTATTGGCAGTGAAGGAGAATGCCGGGGTTGACGACTGAGCGCCAAATGTGAAAGAAGTGCTCGGAGTAGAACTCGACAGCCCAAAAGTGAAAGTTGATGTGGATGGGTTTGAACCAAAAGTGGTGGTTCCGAAAATAGATGGGGTATTTGACGATCCCGAACCAAACATACTCGGTTGGGTAGTAGATGCAGACGTAGAACTCAATGGACTGACAGTAGATGAGAAAGAAAAACCACTTGATGCAGCAAATGTGATTGGAGATGATGCTGCAGATGAGAATGGAGAGCTGGATTGGCTGCTCAAACTCTGAGACTGTAAATGTAATTGGGTCCCAGTGCTTTCAGGTTGAGCTGGCCTGGTGCCAAAAACTGATCCAGTAGGCGCCCCCAATCCAAAGGACGACTGAGAACTCCCACTAGAGGGCATGCTTGTATTAGAGCTAATATTCTGACTCGTAGAAGCACCAAAACCAAAAATACTGGTACCCGAATTTGAACTTGTAGCAGCTGCACCAAAGGCAAATGGAGCTGTCTGCGAGCTTGAGTCAGCAGGCTGAGAGGAAGCACCAAAGGTGAATGCACCTGTACTCCCTGAACTAACAAATGTAACCGAAGGTGCAGTTTTGGTTGTGGTAGTGCTTGTGCTTACAGGTGCAGTCATCCCAGGAGTTGGTGCAACTGAAGGTGAACTAGTGGTTGCACTTGCAGTTGTTGCGGAACTTCCAAATGCAAATGTAGGTGCACTTGGTGTAGTGGTTTTCTCTGAATTTCCAAATGCAAATGTGGGGGTATTTGTGGTTGCGGAGGTAGACTGACCCGCAACATTGCTTGAAAATAGCCCTGCAGCTGCAGTGGGGGTGGTCAAAGTAATACCAGACGGAGCTGCAGTATTTTGAACTACAGCGGTTGTGGCACCAGCAGTACTCAAATTAGGACTACCACCAAATGCAAATGGCTTAACAGTGTTCGTGTCAGCAGCTTTGGCGCTTGAATCACCAGGCAGTGGGGATGCCAGTGTCTGAGAACTGGCTGCATTGCTAGCACCAAACTGGACAAAAGATAATTTTGGAATTTCTGAAGAAGGAGAAGAGACATTTGCAAAGGTGGTAATCGAAGAAGCACCTGTCGATGAAGCCACAGCAGGTTGGGTAGCAGGTGTGACAGCAGGCACAGCAGAAAAAGAAAATGTTGGAGGAGACGCATGTGTTGACCCATTGCTTAAGCCTGGAGAGCCAGATCCACCAAATGCAAAAACAGACTTGGCAGACACCTGTGTGCCCAAAGACTGTGAGGCCGAGAAAGCAGCAGATTCAGTTGGTTTACACTCATCTTCCGATTTGCTCTTTTGACCACTTCTGTCTGAAACAGAAGCCTCTGCTGTAGCCAGTCTGTCAATTAACAAAGCAATGGAATGTAAGATAACTGGAAACAACAGCATGCAATAGAATGTTGAACTTGTTTTCCCTTTTCTTCTTATGTATTTGCTTGAGGTGCTCCACCATGCAGCACATTGTTTTTGTTCTGGATTCACCTCTTATAGGTACAAACACCATATTGTTTCAGTAAAAAAACTCATCAGAAGCATCCAGAAGGAACAATATCACATCAATTGTACATGGACAACAGGTAATAATGAAAATGGTGTTTCTGAGCATGTGACTATTAAGTGTCTTGTATGCAAGTGTTCGTGCAATTAAAAAAAAAAAAACATGAAATGTTATGAACTAACCTGGAATCAGCTTTCGCACCAGTTCTCCCGGTTGCCCATGAAAATACAGGGGTCTCTGGTTTCTCCTGTTGCTTCAAACCAGTACTGAAGATAGGACTAGAAGATTTTTCATCCTTTTTGGCTGATACATCAAGAGAAGCTGTAGGCAAAACAGGCACAGAAGGAAAATCGAATTTGATAGGAGGGGTTGTTGTGGGAGAAAAGGCAAATGGAGCTGAGAACACCTTGTCAGGCTCAGAGGTTGGCGCAGGTGCGGCTCTTGCCTCAGAAGCAGTTGTATCCTTTTCCTCTGGTATAATTGATTCGACCTTTCTCTGCTTTGACGTGCTAGATTCCACCTTATGGAAAACATTTTTTACTGGCACAGTAGACTCAACCTTATCATTGAATTCCTCATCGTCGTCGTCCAGAAATTCCTTGGAAAGCAAAATACAAACGAAGCAAATAAGAGTTTATATATCAAGATAGAAATCACGACTAAATACTACTCAATGGCATCACATAGAACAATCCATGGGGTTCCAGCACAAATTGTTAAAACACTATGAAAGTGTAAAACGGTTAAAAAGAAAATGCTGCCATACCTCTGAAACACTCATTCGAAAAGCTGGCTTGGTTAATTTTGGAAATGCTATAGAACTCGAAGTTTTGTCAGAAACTGATTTCCCAGTTTTTGTACTTGACATGGATCCAATCACACCAACACCGTTACCTTGAAACGAAATTTCCCCATCATATTTAGTTGGTTTTGGAAGGTCAACTTTCAGTTTATCTTGTTTCTGAGAAGAGGAAGCTTCAATCTCCAGAACATGGTTTTCATTCTTTTTGTCTTTGGGTGACTGAACAAATTTTTCAAGCTGGTTGAATATTTTCATGGCTGTCTCAGTTGAACGTGTTGGTACAGGAAAAATGTTATTTTTTTCATGTTCTGTTTCAGCATCTACAGTTCCATCTTTACATGCTGACTCATCATTTTCCTGGTTCAGTTTGGCCAACTGGAGATGCTTCTGAGTTGAAGTTGAGGCATGGTTGGAGTCAATCTTGAGTGGACTTGTGTGGGTGGGTGCAAAGTTCTTGTATGGACTTGAGGCGGATTCTTTCAGAGGAGTCGTCATATTTAGCTTTTGTCTTATTCTTCGGATGGGTCCCACTGAGCCGATCTCGTCATAAAGAGCCGAACTTCCCCTTTTCAAGGCCTGCCAACAATGTTCGAATAATAACATGATGATTAGAGGCAGGTTAATAAACAACACTAGTACAATACATTGAAAATTGAGGAACATCTGTATGCTTTCCAATTACATAGTTCAGACTTAACTTTTGCTTTCTGAGCTAAATTAAACCTATTCGGATAATCATTCACAGAAGTACCAAACACTAGTACCGTACAGAAATAATAGCCATATACAGTTTCAGTGAGTACCAGTACAGGTATGTAGCAGTATTCATCTTAGCATTCCATATTACAATTGATGGGAGTAATCAAAATATATTAAGGGGTGTAAACAGGATACCAATTTGCTACCAGGGGTGCTTCCCGTTGATGCCTCGTAAGGTGAAAACTTAGCTGCATACCCACTGCTGGAGAGCCCTCCACTCTGCAGAAAATAGCCCAGGTTCAATAAAAGAAGGCAAGTTCTTTTAATATAATCTAATTCAATGGAAGAAATCAACAACCTTTACAAGAGGAGAGCGGCACATTCTACTGATGGCAGTTCGTCCAAGCGATCTAGGAGTAGGGTAGACATCTCTAACCTGATCAAAATGTAGAGAACCAGGTCCTGGTGTGATTGCAGCACAGGGTGGTGGTTTTGTTGATGTATGTAGCACTGTTGAATTGGGCAGGGTTGGTTTTCTCTCAATGAAAGCTGGGGTCCTCAGCCTGAGAGTTGTAGGGGAAACATTTGAGGACTTAGAATTCATGTAAGCTTTTGCGAGCTCCATTGGAGAAGCAACTTCTTCTTTCGGAATCTGTGCCAGAAGAAAATGTATTGTCAATGGCTCTGTTAAAACAGCTAGAATATTATTGTTAGTATTAAAAACAACAACAACCAAGCCTTTAGTAATAATAAGAAACTGCTTATTCTATTAGAAACTCGCACAAAATACTTTCCTTACGAATTTCTTTTTTCAACTTGAATACAGTGGGGAAAAAAGTAAAAACAGATATTGCTCTTACAAGTACAGTGCTTGCAGGAGTGGCAAACATCACATTTTTTCTCGAGCTATCAGCCACATTTTCACCATGAGGAATATTTGCTTCCACCTCCTTCCCTTTGATCATTTGTGCTGGCTTTGACAAACTCGGTTCAACAACTCTTGTACGCAGCAGCTCTGTGAGATGTTCAAACTGCTCCCTGCATCGATAAACAGTACATTAGAGAAAAAGTCAAAGATGCTATTATTCTCTACAGTATCAGTATAATTTTACCATATGATATGGTCCATATGGAACTGTACTTATAGAAAGGGGCCATTTTAAATATTGTCCAAAATTAGGTGATCATTCCCACAAATAATTCAACGTATAAAGAGCCAATAAGAAACAAAAAAAGTACAAAACAGTCATTCCAATACCATCCAGAAGAAGCACGCTACAGTGCAGGTCAAGATATAAAATGTATATCAGTCATCAGACCTCGATTGAACACTGTCCAAAGTTCATATCCTATCAAAAAGGGTTCAAATTTTCTTAAAGTACATCGTTCCCTTTATCTTGACTGAAGTTCATTTAGGAAGTAACACTTACTTTGTGAAAGTCTTTTGCACAAGAAATTGTTCAATTTCAGAGACGCTCCTTATTTCAGCAGAAGTTTCAGCCGGTTCTCTATCATGCCTTTGTTGGTTTTTCTGAGTAGCATCAGCAGTGGCTTTAACTGGGGCTTCTGCAAGTTGATTCTGCATCAAACTTACCAAGTGTAAATTCTCTACAACAAAAACCTCTCTACATAAGAATTTAATATAAGAAGGTCATCACAACACCTCCAAAATAATTCAACTGAAAACAAGGGCGACAGATCAAGATCTCAACCAATAGATCTTCAACAGACTATGGACATCCAAGGCAGGAACCACTCTAGTAATGGTAAAAAAAAACTTGTGTACTTTAAGATTACAGGCACTTACAACAGCATCTGTCAGTTGAAGCACTTGTTCTTCCTCTCCCTCCTGATGCATCTCCTCTGTATTCAGAAATGATTGAACCAAGATGGTTGCTTTAGAAAGGATGAGATTGCATAAAACATGTTGTGTAGCATCGGCAAGCTACAACATCATGAACAGTAAGCTAAACCTAACTTTAGAAAGGGTGAGATTGCATAAAACATGTTGAACTTTAAGCGTAAGTAGAAAGATAACTAATTTCTTCCGTGCTTCGGAATAACCCAGCAGAATATCAAATAATGGCTATTTTACAGAACACTGACTACAGAATGAACCTCACCACTATAAGGCCTAGTATAAACAATACCAATAAATGAAAAACTTTCAAGAAATCCTAGCGAGCTCAAACAACATTAATCTCAGCATCTACAATCCAAGGAACAAATTACATAGTTGCCAAAGCCATTCCCTAAAACCCTAATTTCAAAGAAATCCCCTTAGCTTCCTCAAAACACCTAATCACAACCCCAATCACTAAAGGATCCAAAGACTAATCCAATTTAAACCCAAGTTCCATTATTCAATACTATAAGAGTAGGTACAAATAAAACAAACTGCTTCATTACTTCAGCATAACGCAGCAAAATATCAATTAGTAGCTATTTCACAAAACACTGGCTACATAAATGAACCTTGCCATTAATAGGGACTAGTAAAAGAAGTATCAATGAATGAATGAATGAAGTTTCACTAAATCCTAGCAAGCTCCACAACCCTTAATATTAGCATCTCCAGTCAAAGGCACAAATTCCATTGAAATCAGAGCCAACCCTTAAACCCTAATTCCAACCAAAGCCCCAATGCTACCTACACAGTTAATGCATCCTGCACCAATAGACAAACTTCACAGAAACCATAGCCTTCCCCAAAACCCTAATCTCATCCCCGATCACCTAAGCATGCTACGAGATTAATTCAGTCAGACAAAGGGCAAACTTAACAGAAACCCTAGCCCCCCCCCCCCCCCCCCCCCCCGAAACCCTAAATCCAAACCCAACTACCCCCCAATCAAAACAAACAGTACTTCACTAAGTTTATTCTATATCAAATGCAATTACCTCAAAACCCTAATCCTGATCAACCATCAATCCTATCACTTAAAATCAGTAAAAACCAACAAAAAAAAAGTCAAAATCAAGTTTCACAAAGAAAAGGGACCAAACCTGGGGAAGAAGAGAAGGAAGGAATTGGTGGTGGGGCTGGGAGAGACTTGCGAAAAACCGATGAAAACAGCTTGGAAGCACTGCCAGAGAGGAACCGCGAAGCGGGGTCCATTAGCTTGGATAGCCACCCGTTAGAATCGTCAATAGCCGGTGGAACAGTGGCTAGGGTACGAGCAGTAGCCGGTGGACGGTCGTACGGCGTCGACTGGGAGCGAGCAGTGCGGCGGCGCATCTTGCCCCCGATCCCGCCCCCTCCGTAAGGATTGCTCGACGCCATTGGAGCGAGAAGAAGAAACGCAAAAGAGGAAAGCGAGGAAGGGGATTTTCAAAAACTTAAAAAGGAATTGATAGGATGGGAGGGAACTAAGGGAAACAAGGGTAATTGCGAGAGAGAGAAGTATGTGGGTTCGAATTGATGGAGCTTGATGGGCTCGCCGCTTGTTGGGTGGCGGCGTATACGTACAAGTCCGAATCTCTGTGGCCAGCTGAAAGCGTCAAACTGCGGGGCGAGTAGGAAAGGTGGCTGTTTTTAGTTGTTGGGTCCACTCGTCAGTGGACAGAACTAATATCCGTCGAACCAGGTTGTTTCTTCCGACTTGACCTATTGGGATGAATGGATGATTCGATCGATCCTATTTGAAAAATATGAATATCAAATTTAATTATTTAGATATAAGTTGAATTTTAGCGAATTCAAGAAAAAAAAATGCTGAATACAAATTTTGTAAAAAGATTGAGTGAAACCTGATCCAACTGTTTTATATTATATTTTTTTAAATAATTTATTTGCATAAAACGATAACAGTAATTTGATTATAAAATAATGTGGTACATTGTGACTTGTGAGTTCCAATTTTTAGTTCTTTATATAGTATATCGATCCGATAAATGAGTACACTCAAATTAATTTATCATGTTAAATTAGATTCGCATCATTACTTGATCAATTAAAAAATAAATCTTATACATCATAAGTTTTTTTTTTTTTTTTGTGGCTGCATATCTCATGAAAATTTAAAAATGGTCAACTGTTTGATTTTAACATTTAAATTTTAAATTTTAAAATATAAATAAAAAAATCAAGATTTTTGCTATTTTGTGACACTAAAAGCTAGTGGCATTAAAACTTTACTCGACGATTTGTATGGTATCACGTCTATATGGGCCCATATGTATTTATTGTTGTAAAAAACAATTGTTTACTCTAATTAATCGTCCAATTAGTCGAAGACAGTGATCATGAATAGACTTGTTAGAAGATTGTTTACGGATGAAACTGACTAATTGACTGCTTAATCATCTATTTTTTGTTTAAACAACCCAATTAATTGTTTGTTTTATGTTTATATGGCTAGATAGTCGATTATTTTATTATGATTTTTCTGCATTTATTAGTTCCAAGAAGTACTTCTTATCTTATATATATATATATATGAGGTGGGCTACGGTGAGTTGCGAAGTAAAGCTACTATTTTACTTCACGCTCATATTTTGCGATTTTAAAGTTCAAAACGTTGGTCTGAACCGTTCATCTTGTTCTCCATATTGAAATGTGCTTGGAGACCAAATTTTACATTTTTTGAATTTTTTTTACTATTTATTAAGCAATTTTTAAAGTCGCTGATCTGATGGTCCAGAAAATTTTACTGTTTTTTACTGTTTACAGCAAAACAGCAGTTTTCAAAAATGCTTAATAAATAGTAAAAAAATTTCAAAAAATGTAAAATTTGGTTTCCAAGCACATTTCAATATGGATTAAACATTTAACGGTTCGGATCGATCGTTTGGACTTTCAAAATGAAAATACGGCGTGAAGTAGAAACGCGTTTTACTTCGCAACTCACCGTAGCCTATCTCTCTCTCTATATCTATATATATATATTAATAGAAATTTTATAAAATTTAATTAGTTAACAAAGAAACTAAGTTAAATTAATTACATGTAATAAATTATGAGTACACGTACATAACTTCAATCTAAATGCAAAATTGTCTGAAAAATTTCGATTAGTTGGTCTCCTATGGGTTAATTACTTAGTGATACTTTATCAGTGAAGCTAATGTTAAGAGAAATAGTTAGAGATGCGTATATACACAAGTACACAACATAAGTGAGTTTGGTGCAAAACATTGTGGTGCATCTCCTCATGGATAAAAGAATATTTTTTTTTTTTGCAAAGCTAGTGTGTATTGTGTTTGAGAGTTTGGTGAGCAGAATTCTAAAAATTTATTGAATTAACTTCAAACAATGAATTCAAGCCGTTAGAATCCATCTACTTCATATGTGATGCATATGCATGTAAAATTTTAAAATTTTCATATTAATTTAATACAAAATAAAGTAGTAAAAAGAATTAACAAAAAAAAGAATGCATAAAATAACTTATGAAACATGAATTGGTTAAATTTCTTTTTTTGTTCACCTACTAAGTTTTTGTTTTTCGTTTTACTTTTTATAATCTTGTAATTTCTATGCAATAATTCTCGAAGATTTAAATATACAATTAAAAAAAGTTATACCAAATAACAATGATTTGATTAGAATTTTATTTTTGACACGACAACAACATAAAATTGCAGACAAAAATTGAGTGTCCAAAATTTCACATTTCACATTGAGGACACACATTTTATATTTTTGTTTTCTTAAAAATTTGGTTTTCAGTGTTGTTTGACCAAAACAATATTGCATTGGACCATGAAATATGTCCTCAACATGAAGTTACAGGTGTTCAATTTTTATTTGCAATTTCACGTTATGGCTACATCGAAAACGAAATTCTGACCAAATTGTGATTATTTGGTTTAATTATTTTCTTTAAGATGGTAAAAATAAAAATTTCTGCGATAACTCAGTCTTTTCGGAAGTAGGATTTGTCCGAACACAATATCTTGACTAAACAACAGAATCGTCAATCTATTTTTTTTTATTATTAAATAGTAATTTTAAGTGAATGCATCAATAGATGGCATATTAAAAATAGTTAGGTTTAGAGGGAAAAATAATGTATTTAACAATTTATTATAGGTATATATATATTTTTAATTTATCTTTCACAAAAATAATATACGAAGCCTATTATTCCCTTGATCTTGTAATCATACACTAATTTTTCCTTAAGAAACATCTGGTCTTTGTTATTTGATCAAGCAACTTAGGTTCATTTTTTTTTTTTGCAGGTTTATTTTTATTTGTGTTTTCTAATCAAATGACGAAGGATTCCCGTTTATAGGAGCCCTGAATGATCCATTTGCAAAACCAGCCCAATGGTTCCTTGGTGACTGCTTGAGTTACTATGTCATTTGGGCCACAACTTTTAAGGAAAATCAAAGGGATCGATGGAAGAAATGAGAAAGAAAACCTGATCTGTCGGCTCGATGGGCTGAAAAAAATACCAAGGCCCAAGGCCGCGGGAAGGAATTGGTATATCGCTCCAGATGTTATATACATGTTTGGCTATGTAGAGGTCCTATCGGGTCGGGTCGAGTACGAATACTATTACATTTGAATTCGTACTCTAAAAGTGTTCGGATTTTAATTTTGATCCATATACTTATTTGTGTCAAATTAGATCGGGTTCGGATCCGAATACCTCTCTATCCGTAGATATTTCAAGTCCAGTCTTTCGGTTCTGGGTAGATAGATACTCATAACTTGTTTGTGAATTATCGGATCCGGTTTGAATACAGGGCGGTTACGAATTTGCAGCGGGTAGAATGGATAAAACATGTCGTGCCGTGATTAACACACCGTGACTTTGGTCTCGTGTTGTGCCATGCCATGACTAAAATATCAAGGGCGATCACGGTACGCAAATGGTCACGACACGTGAGTCACGCCGTGCCTAAACGTGCCATGACCAAACGTTTCTCACGTGACTCGCGTGACTATTTAATAGTAATTTAAGTTAGTTTATTCACAATTCACTATTTAATCAATATCTAATGGTTCTAATTACACGCGACTCACGTGGCTACGTGTCATGCCATATCGTGACTAGATCTTTCGCATGTCGTGACGTGACAAAGTTAGCCCACATATCTAACACACGTGTCGTGCCATTTCGTGACGGAGCCAGCTCTGCCGTGCCATTTTTCCCACTCTAGGAGCGAGTATATGTCACAACTTCCAAGCATTTGAAAAATCATTTACATTTAATTATAATTATAATTTTTTGGATTATTGGGTAGTATTTTCAGAATTTCAGTTTTGAGTACTCATAGTGTAACGAAAAATATTGG
>JARJHM010001268.1:0-44432 GCA_033356055.1 Carex pumila | reverse complement strand
TTTTATCACCACTTATGATAAGCAGCTTTTAATACTAATTACATTATATACTTCTCATGTGAAAAAGAAATACATCTCATATCTTATAATTCTGAGACACAATGAAAATATTAATGACACTAACATAACCCATATAATATTTTCATTCATTAGGTCTGTTCAATATATGAAACCTTTCATATACTCATGTTATTAAACGATAAACCTTTATCAACATTTATAGAACTACAATGTACTTTAATCAACATGACAAACTTATCATGGTATATTAGTGTTCCATGCTAATAACCAAGTTTGTGAACATTTTAGAGATTTATGTTTGTCATCATATAGAGTTCTATGGTTCAAGACCAAGAGCATCTTCTTGAACACTTCTAAAGATAAACATAAATTTCATAGAACAAAATGCATATAACATCCAATTCATAAACACAACATATAAAAGTAATCAACATAAGATAACTTTTAGAACACATATCTAACAGTGCGTCCACACTCATGAAATTCCGTGTTGGTCTGAAATCTGCTAAGTGCTGAGTGCGGATGGGTTGACCCGCACTGTGGGTGGGTGCATCCACACTCATGAATTTCTGTGTGGATCTGAATATTGACTAAGTGCTGGGTGCGGATGGGCTGACCCGCACTGGAGTCTCAGTGCGTCCGCACTAGGCTCGGACTTTCCAAATTTTTGATGAAGAATAACCCTAAGTATTTAGTGTGTCCGCATTGATGGTGAGTGCGGATGGGTGACTCGCACCGACATCAGTTTTTGTGCTGGAAGGACCTACAAATTGCTGAGTGCGTCCGTACTCAGGTCCAGTGCGGATGAGTGATCCGCACTGGATGACTTTGAGGGTTTATTTGCATAATTCCTTTGCTCTCTTCTCTCCCACTTCATTTCTAAAACTTTAAACCACTTACCAATTACATAGATTAATATAACATATTTATACCTTGTTTCCAAATTACAGTTGGAATGCAGACCGAGCGAGAAGAGCGACATCGGGAATGACTTGTCTCAGAACATCAGACGTCTGATGCCTCTATCGGTTATCCACTAGGACTAACCAGAGAGCGGTTTATTTCTTTTGCCAGAAATACCGTAAACCGCAGAATTATGCAAAAACACTATTCATGGGGAAAAGACGAAAACCCGTAAACACGAATTTTCAGTTACTCAGTTTCATCAATAAGCAAAATTGAAATATCGCGAAATTTGATAAAACACTATTCATCTATCTCGTAAATATACTTCACAACAATCTGCAAGATTATATGTCAACTACGTATAACTTTCTTTTCTCAACCGAAACACTATTTGGGAGTGAAACTGAGAAAGAGAGAAAATACCGATTCGATTATGCACGAAACGACATGAGTGAATTAGTGATTTTTCTCTCTACCCCTCCACCCCTATTTATAGGGTTTAAGGTCAGTTGCCAAAAGACTAAAATGTCCTCCAAGTTCGGCCTATTTACAAGATATGTCATTGAATGGATAAGAATGATGACATGTGGATAAGATCAATGACGTGTCATCTGGATAAGATCGATGACACGTCATGTGGATAAAGACGAATATGAAAAGACCCGAATGCCCTCGGCCCGAACACAAATAATGTTCGTATAATTATTCTGAATAATTATATTTTTTTCTGTGGTTGTTGTTTCGGTAATTTATACAATGTGTCCTGCACATTTATAAATTAACCGGTTAACTTTTATACAACGTGTCACACGCGTTTATAAATTAACTAATATTTTTGCTTGTTATTTTTACATAACATTTATAATTTAATTATAACACGTATAATTAATTATAACCATCTTACTATTGATCATAACCAATTTATAATCAATCACAATAAGATTTTCCGATTAACTCCTATAAGGTGTGACCCAATAGGATCTGTGTTATGTTGGTAAATAGAGTTAAAACTGTTTTAACTTCTATAATCATGGGTGGCATCTGGCAATACATCATGACCATCCAATTACATAGATGATGCTGTACTGTACAATATCATGATCTAGTAAACTATTTACTTGTGTCTGTTATTCTGTCTCATAGCTATCATATCAGTTTCAAGGTAGATGTGTGTCATCCTTGCTAACTGAATTTTTTCTTAATCTTGAGCAGATTATTAAATATAATTACTCTTGTAATTATACTGCTAGCAGATAATCTTACTATATCAAGGGGCCCAGTGATGCTATAGCTCGTATAAAATACGAGGGACAAATAGTATTCTTGGTAGACTATCACTTCCTCAGCTAAGCTATACATATGAGAATGCTACCGTTATGACTGCTTTTTATGGACAGTGTAGATAACAATCACACATACATATTTCTCAGTGGGAACGATAAATACCTCATACTGTAGAACGTGACACTGAATGAAAACATAAATGGCACGGACACAATTCTATTTAATGTTTCATTCGAGGTCTGCCAAATACCATGTTCCTAAAACATGTATCTATGTGATTAAAATGATATCTCGTGTCAGGTGATTTGTAAAACTTAACTATCTTTTAATCCATATACTAACCTTATCGCAATAATTAGTGTTCCTGCTAATTATCTTGGTCAGTGACTTTTTAAGAGTATATATTATCTATATTATGGAGTTTCACAATTTCAGTCATGAACTCGAAATGATCCATAAATTCAATAATTCTCAAGACAACAAAATGATATATAAATAAACATTCAATTCATGAACAAAGCTTTATGATAAATTATTGTATTATTGACTTCTAGATTATTACAAACTAACATAAGCCACCCTATAATTTTAAAATTCTTAATTACGTATATTCAATTTTAGTTAAACTTTTGAGTTTTTTGAACTTTAATAACTCAAAATTTAAATCTTAAAATTCAAAATAAAATCGTTGAATATGAACTACATCATTTTATCTATGTACATGTAAAAAACTATGGCATTTCAACTTTGTTTTGGTTGTTATCTTGAGCTTGTAAAAATGTATATAATGTGGTTAATTTCTAGACGTTGATTTTTTAACTTATTGATTCACATAAAAGTAAAATTAAAATGTGATAATTTTTTATGGACACATAGAGAAAATAGCATAAATCACATCTAACGGTTTTATTTTTACGTTTAAGTTTTAAATTTTGAGTTATTTAAGTTTTTAAAAATAGAGACATGATGAAGACACAAAAAATAGAGGATTTTGAATCCTCCCCTTGTTTAATAGTATCAATACACACTTGTTTATTTCAATTAAGACATAACTGTTGACAGATATTGTTAAGTGATTTTGAACAAATTAAAACGTATTTTAGTCGAGCATCTCATCTCTCAGGATAAATTTTGCTTATTTAAACCGGTAATTTAATAGAAGGTACGAATTACCTTGATTATTTTTGTTTCTTATTATTATGATTTTTCGTGCCGCATCATGTTGTTTCTCTCTGATATTCATGATTTTAGAAGCCCTAAAACTTTTTATTGTCAATTAATGGGTCAAAGAACAGAAGATTTAAGGTATGTAATCCTCCCTATCAATTATTATGTCTTTATCATGCCTCTGTTGTCAGGGGTGGATGTACAGTACAACCAAAGTTATTTATATAATTTTAAAATTTAATTAGGTATATTTAAATTGAGTTAAATTTTATTTATTTAATTTTTTATATAATTTTTTTTATAAAATATTAAATGTGTATTTATAATTTAAATGATTAGAATTTCACTTTATAGTTGTTAAAATTTGAATTCAAATTTCATCTATCACCTATTATGTATTTTACATTTTAAATTTTAAATTTTCTTTCTCATTCTCTCTATATATCTATCTTTTAGTTGGGACCGTACATACTATGCCTGTGTAAAACAATTCACGCGTGTGTGGCCGTGGCCGTGCATATGCCATCTTTTATTTTGATTTGATGGTTCATATAGTACCATCTTACTACATAGCATTAGCATTAGCATAGCATAGATAAATAAGCCTATGCTCTATCTCTGTCCCCTTATGTTGTGTAGATAAATAAGTCTGTGCTCTATTTCTTTGTCCCCTTGTGTTGTGTAATTGAGTCACTGCTAACTTTAGGGTCATTGTTGAAACCAATTGGAAGAAACTAATAGAGTGCTCTGAACACTTTCAATTGGAATGTTGTATTAGGACTGTAAATGTCCTATCTTGCTATATAGGCACTACTTCAAACACTTTCAATTAGTAAGAAACTAATAGAGTGCTCCGGACACTTTCAATGAAAGAAAGTGTTGTGTAGATAAATAAGCTTGTGTAAGTCTTGTTAAATGGTTTTCTTGGTCTAACAGTTTGAAGTATCTACTATTAAGAACGACATGGTTGACACACAAGGTTGAAAGTTGAGAGCCCACACTATTCTCTGTTTTCATACGTACCACACCTAAATGAATTGTACTGATCAGTAACACATCCAAACCATCTAACCCCTGGATTCGTATACAGTGTAATACCTGACCAGCTACAATTAGATCTGAAACGACAGTTAAAAGTTTTAAGGAAAAATTATGAGAATGCCACTCTAAAACTTTCAAAATGCAAGAATGTCACTCAAAACTTTGAAATTGGAAATTCGCCATCCTAAACTCAACTAATTTGTAAATCTGCCATTTAGGGTGTATTCTTATACTATTTTTCTCAAAAATAAACTGAAAAATACTATTTTGATATATATATTTATGTATTTCCAATTATATCCTTTATACAATTAATTTGTTACATCCCTCCAGTTCAAAATCGCGTCATCTTCAAACTAGATTTCTCTGTGCTTCTCCGTTCGTCCACACCTTCGGCGCTTCTCTGTGCATCATAGCACCCTTCCGCGCCCTTCCAAATCACAGATCTCTCCTCTCTTGCGCAACACCTAGCTCCTCTCTCCATGTGTCCTATCACCCTTTCCTTGCAATTGGTCTTTGCACACTGGTCCGCTTGTTTTCTTGTTTTCGTTTGTGCCTTTTTGTTTTGTTTCTCCTTTATTTAGCGTGGATTGGTACCAATTTCTCAACTCTGTATTATGAATTATATATTGGTAATTTGCATGATAATTCTATATATTTCTTACTTCTCTCCTTCATGGCAGAAGTAGCAACTAGAGAAATTGAAAAATGATGATTCATAGATTCAGATGTTGAGAAGTGCTAAATAGAAATCCAAAACTAGCAAGTTAAATGTGTGAACATGTTGATGTTGTTGCAGATACATAGTGTTGCCCCATTATGGGAGATCCATTTTTTGAGTACACATAGCACAATTCAAGTGGAAGCTTGCAGATTTGATCACATATCCTTCTATGATATCGCTCGGTCAAAAACATATCGGTTTCAGTTGCCGTACATGAGGGGTAGGTACTATCGTGGCTCCTCCCATGGCTGGTTTGTGCTGCAGCATGAAGATGAGCGGCAAGTGTTTCTGTTCAACCCAGTTACTAGTAGATACATTGACCTTCCTTCCTTGGATGCCCCTTCAACCCTTGCAGGGAGAACTAGCATACAAAAGAGTTGTCTGTCTTGCACTCCTTCCAAGCCTGGTTGCGTTGTCGTGGCTTTATTATCATCACCAAAAAATGGGGAGTTGTGCTTCTGCCCAATTGGTGATTCTCATTGGAGTGAACTGAAGAAGGATGCGGGTTCATTGCTGGTTGATTTCACTATCTATAAAACTTGGTTTACACAGTGAACAGTAAAAAGTTTGTATCTGCTTGTGATCATGCATGGAAGACTAAGGTGTTAATTTAGGAAGAATAAGGTCTATGTATTTGTGCATGTTCTTGTGCCATGGAAGACTAAGGTGTTAATTTAGGAAGACTAAGACCACTGTGCATTAGCCATATACCTATATTGATCTTGTCAATGGTATCCTACGAATAGATTTATGTAATGTCAGATATCATATAGTTTTGAAAATAACATAGTATATATCAGGATCTGCATATATAGTGTGGGTGCTTACTAGTTGAGTGCAAGTAATCCTATATAATGTTTCTCTAAATATATTGTAAAAACATTTAGAGGTGAAGGGTTTATTCACACCAATTTGCAATAGGTGGTAATTTGCAACAGTTCATAATGAGAGTTCATACCAATTTCTAATATGAGATTATCATGCAAGATATTGAACCGGTAAACATCCATACTAAAAATTGAAACAAATATTACAATCTTGCAAAATAACTCATGAAAAATATTACAATCTTTCAAAATGACCTCCAAATATTACAATCTTACAAAAGACCCATGACAAATATTACAATCTTGCAAAATGACCCATGACAAATATTACAACCTTGGAAAATTTACTTCCATGTACTTTTAACCATGGTTCCGAAAATCGGAATCGGAATCGGATTTTTGGCCGCCAAGTTAGAATCGGATGAATCGGCCGGAATCGGAAGAATCAGATCGGTAACTCAGATATTTTTGGCAGAAGCCTTGTTTTGTAGCCAAAAAATAGGAAAAAATTGATAAAAATAATTTGTAAAAACACTATGTTAATTAAGACAATATTATACTCACATAATTTACTAATTATATAATGTATTACAAACATTACGAATAGAACACACTTTTATTATTATAAGCTATGCCGAGCTGGCTGGATCATCTCATCAACAAAACCAATTCTTCTTTATTCAGTAAAATGAAAAAAAAGAGTAAAAAAGTAAAATGTAGAGAGACCATCTGTAAATTTTCATTTCTCTCTCCCTTCTGACATCTCATTTTTGTCTTTTTTTTTCTTTTTTTGAGGTAAAACCCATAGATGCTTTGATTGAAGTAATAAAGGGTTTACATGATAAAAAAAATGAGTGAGTCTATGGTACTATGCATATCACGGGTTGTTACCGTACTACGGCTCTATATTCGAGTTTTCAAATCCGAACGGTCAATCCGAACCTTTCATCTTATTCTCCATATTAATATGTGTTTGGAGATCAAATTTTACATTTTTTGAAAATTTTTTACTATTTTTTTAGATATTTAGAAAATCACTTGATCTGAAAATTCTGGACCATCCAAAAACAGTGATTTTCAATCAAACTCGGACAAAACTCGGCTGACTCGGACAAAACTCGGTTGACTCGGACAAAACTCGGCTGACTCGGGGGGAAAAATCGGAAAACTCGGCTAACTCGGCACTGTTCATCCGAGTTTTTCCGAGAAACTCGCACAGGCGTGAGAATCAGATAAAACTCGGCCCGGTCAGGTCCGATTCCGAGTTGAATCGGCCGAGTTGACTCGGAATCGGCCGATTCCTGGAACCATGCTTTTAACAGCCTCTGTCAATGATTTTAAGAAAAATTAAATTCTCCTTCAATCACTGCCGAGATGTTATTTTTCCAATATCCAAAGTAGAAGATAGCAATCATGTAACTGTGCTGGTTTTCCTGAAATAATACAAAGCCTCAGAAATAGAGCCCATTTGGCTTTGTAACACTTTAAATAGTAGTAGGACATGTACCAGTAGGACATTTAACGAGAGCACCTTACATTTAACAAGAGCGCTTGAGGTATTTATTCTCAAACCTGAACTGGTAAATTTCTTCATATTTATTCTCAACTAACCATGTCAATAAATAAATAAATAAATAAATAATAGACTCACTAATTAAAAAACCTGATGACAAACATTTTATAAAGAAACACTTACTTGAGTTATCCAGTATACATATATGGTATAAAAAAACTAACAATCGGAAGTAGGAATCCTGACTGGTTCAATCTTATGATATAGTTGAGAAACTCTATTTCCAATCTTATGATATAGAGCAAGACTTCCATGCTCCTTTTGTACTAGTACATCCTGACTGGTCCTTACTAGGACCACTTTAACTGGTACAGTGACAAGTTATTCTGGCAATGATGAAAATGATGATTGTACCATTTCATATTGAAGGCCGTGCATAATAAACATTAAACGCCTACTTTTTCTTATAAGATCAGTTCCAGTAATTACTAACAATCTCAGAGATGATTGTACCATTATGACCTAATTGCGCTTTTAGATTAAAAAACTAGGACTATTTCAGACATAGTTATAGAATCCGAAAAATTAAGGAATAGATAAGTTGCACAAATACAGGTACCATCATAACCCATTAGATCATTACCACACAGCACTTATGTTTGTTGATTTAAACTGACCTTTTTCAGAAAATCAAATGCCGGAGGGCAAATTTTCTCTATAATTAAAATGAAGGTTGTACCTGCAAATTTTCTCTATAATTAAATTGAAGTTGTTCTTGCATAGATCGAAAGAAAATATCAACAATTAGACATAGCATGGATAGACACATGGCACGATTTTCTCTATAATTAAAATGAAAAATATACACCCCCTCTGTATTTTGCATTTACAATAGTTCCAAAAGGAGCAAAAAAATATAAGGAAAAATATATATGAAAAATGAGAAGTGCTTGGCTTACTTGTAAGGGCAAGCAGATGCTTGCATTATAGGAAAAACCCGAGGCAACATTGTGCTAGGTGGGACTGCAGGCGGAAAAACCGGTGGTAATCCGATAGGAGCCGGTAAAACTGGTGGATGCGGTGACGACGGAGGTGCTGGTAAATTACTAGGCGGAGATGGAAGAAATGCCGGGGAAAAAGGAGAAGGGAAGAGCGTGTTCGTGTCTCCAGGAGGAGGAGGGAGGAGGCTAGAGTTTGTGTTTATTGATTAAGGGTATTTTAGAATTTTTTTTTTCTTTTAAGTATAAGAATACATCCTAAATGGCAGATTTACAAATTAGTTGAGTTTAGGATGGCAAATTCTCAATTTCAAAGTTTAGAGTGGCATTCTCACATTGTGAAGGTTTTGAAGTGGCATTTTCACAATTTTTTCAAGTTTTAACTACACATGAATCTAAAAACATACATCATATGTTTAAAAAGGTACCCAATTTCAATATTTCGGTTGAGATTTTTTTTTTTTAAGTAAGAAAAAACGAAGCATGGTTTCTATTAAACAAAATTAGTTTATATTGCACGATTATGTCAAGAACAAACATAGCTCTTAACCTTCTGTCTATTCTTAGCTGCTGTCTTGTATAAAACTTAAAAAAAACCTGGACGTTGATATCTAACTATATACGCATATATAAATTGTTTTTTAGTAGGTATTTAACTGTTGGCTCTAATATGTAAATAGATATTTAACTCTGTATGCATATACCAACAGAAGAAAAACATTGATAAAAATCAAATTATAAGTCCAAATTGTTATTATTATCATTTAATATATAATGAAATTGTAACACGGGGTATTTACTAAATTTGACAAATATACTATGTTCAATAGATTAGTTATTTTGCACATAACTATTGCAAAGGCTCCTTAGTGAGTACAGTTGTGCGAATGAACATAAATAATTAATTACTTCAGTATATCAAACTTGTGCAATTATGTGAATCTAATTTTTATAATTATTGAAAAGGGTTGTTGTTCATGAATGCTAATCTATATAACTAATTAAAAATAATAAACATGATTAATCTAAATAATGTACTTAATTTATATGTGTTTGTTTAATAAACCGTATATAGATTTTTATTAATTTCTTTTCATTATTAATCTTTGATTCAGTGGCAAAGTCACATGTTCTATAATGTGAGAAGTCAAAAATCCGAAACTGACATGAAGGAAACTATTTGTTGTACAAAAAAAAAAACAAGGATTTTGGAAAGAAAGTTGAGAAATTCTCAAAAAAGAAAAAAAGTGTTGGCAATCTTGACCTACAACATTCTCATTAAAAAAATATCTATTTAGTTTACTATAAGTAGGTAGGATAGTTTTATTTTTCTTTTGTACTTATTTCTGTACGTATTAAATTTCATTCTTAAATTTTTGGTTCAACACTTTCGATTGATTCTATCATTTTGCCGCGTACAAACTTTTTAATGGAGATTGAATCTTTAATTTTTCATAATGAACTTAATGTTGCTAATAAGTCCCACAATTTAGTTTAAACAAAACTCCAAATTTTAAAGAGAACTATCTGCAAAAATTAGTTTTTAATTTAGTGGTTAAAGACCATATATTATGTGTGAAAGGACGAAGGATTTGAAATAGGAATAAGAATGTTTTTTTTTTATATATATGAACATACGTATATTTTTATTTCCGATTTTTTTTATTTATATCCAAAATAAAATATAAATTTAAAAAACCAACCAACTAGCCAATGAAATTGCAAACCTACCCAAACCGGTTAACCATTAACCGGACTCAAAACAAATTTCCGGTTAATGGTTAACCGGACTATTTCAATGGGTCCGGTTAACCATTAACCGGAAATTTGATTTGAGTCCGGTTAATGGTTAACCGGATTTGTGCTTTTCCCTTTTTTTTTTTTTTTTTTTTGAAAACAATTTTTTTTTATTTTTTGTATTAAAATATTAGAAATATTGAATATATTTCTTTGAAAATAGATGAAATACAATATAATTTGTTTTATTAGAAAGATTGCAACAAATAACCCGGATCAATATTTTTCAGATCGGATTTTTCGCAGCTGTAAGAAAAATTAATATATTTTTTTATGTGTTATTGGAAAAAAATAAAAATGCTTAGATTTGGAGTTATTGATCCCGGTTCAAAAGTCACTTCTAGGTAATATAGAAAATATTATGATCTTTCTAGTACATTTAATTTATTAAAAGTTGTATCTATTTTGAGAATTATTTTTAATAAAAATCATTAAATAAATTAAAGTTTTTTTTTTCAAAATAGATACAACTTTTAATAAATTAAATCTATTAGAAAGATCATAATATTTTCTAGATTACTTAGAAGTGACTTTTGAACCGGGATCAATAACTCGGAATCTAAGCATTTTTATTTTTTTCCAATAATACATAAAGAAATATATTAATTTTTCTTACAGCCGCGAAAAAACCGATCTGAAAAATATTGATCCGGGTTATTTGTTGCAGTCTTTCTAATAAATCAAATTATATTATATTCCATCTATTTTCAAAGTAATGTATTCAACATTTCTAATATTTTAATACAAAAAATAAAAAAAATAAAGAATTTCTGTTTTCAGAAAAAAAAGGAAAAGAAAGTGTTGCGCCGAGTTCTCAATTTGGCCCAAACAAAAATATTTTATATGTATATATGTCCGGTTAATGGTGCCGGTTTTGTTTTTTTTTTTTAAAAAAAAACATAATTATTTTTTTATTTTTTGTATTAAAATATTAGAAATGTTGAATATATTTCTTTGAAAATAGATGGAATACAATATAATTTGATTTATTAGAAAGACTGCAACAAATAACCCGGATCAATATTTTTCAGATCGGATTTTTCGCGGCTGTAAGAAAAATTAATATATTTATTTATGTATTATTGAAAAAAAATAAAAATGCTTAGATTCCGAGTTATTGATCCCGGTTCAAAAGTCATTTCTAAGTAATCTAGAAAATATTATGATCTTTCTAATAGATTTAATTTATTAAAAGTTGTATCTATTTTGAAAAAAAAAATAAAAAACTTTAATTTATTTAATGATTTTTATTAAAAATAATTCTCAAAATAGATACAACTTTTAATAAATTAAATGTACTAGAAAGATCATAATATTTTTTAGATTACCTAGAAGTGACTTTTGAATCGGGATCAATAACTAGGAATCTAAGCATTTTTATTTTTTTCCAATAACACATAAATAAATATATTAATTTTTCTTACAGCCGCAAAAAATCTGATCTGAAAAATATTGATTCGGGTTATTTGTTGCAGTCTTTCTAATAAAACAAATTATATTGTATTTCATCTATTTTCAAAGAAATATATTCAATATTTCTAATATTTTAATACAAAAAATAAAAAAAATTTGTTTTCAAAAAAAAAAAAAAAAGGGAAAAGCACAAATCCGGTTAACCATTAACCGGACTCAAATCAAATTTCCGGTTAATGGTTAACCAGACCCATTGAAATAGTCCGGTTAACCATTAACCGGAAATTTGTTTTGAGTCCGGTTAATGGTTAACCGGTTTGGGTAGTTTTGCAATTTCATTAGCTAGTTGGTTAGTTTTTTAAATTTATATTTTATTTTGGATATAAATAAAAAAATCGGTATTTATTTAAAGGGGACAGACTTGTCTATTATTTTTTATTAATTAAATAATTAAATAGGTACTCATATATCAAGACTCCACATCTATTTTTTTTTAAATAGTAGAGATGTGTTGAAAACAAAAATTTGTAGTGACATCTTATATCAATTACAAAAGTTGGCAACGATCTATACAATATCCAGTCTCAAAATATATATTAATGTTTTTCTTTTCTCATGCATGATATTTGACGGCAAGAAAGAGTTGAGCAAAAGACTTTTAGTCAGTAGGAATTTTCATTTTTTAGTCAACTACAATCAAAGGAATGTCACGTGTCAACTCTACAAATTCAAGCTTTTGTAATTTTGACGATTGAAAACAAAAATTCTCCAAACAACTATAATAGCACCCATTAAAAAAAAAAATCACAATTCTTTAAAACAAACAATTATTTATTTAAACTTTAAGATGAGTAGTTGTTGGCTATATAGCTTACAAGACCAAACTGCAATTGAATGAAAGAATTAAATTTACATATTTTCACGGTCAGTCAGCCACATATTAGAGATTGACTAAAGAGAAATATAAAAGAATGCATGTACACATAGGATTGATTTACAAGAGAAAATGGATATTAAGCGAGTGATGAGAAGAGTTCTCAGGGGCAATGACCGCCGGGAACTTGGGGGTTTTTAGTACAATTAGAGGCCCCACTTTCTCTTATGGACCTTAATAGCTGACTAAGCCATGACGGCAAGCTTTCAGCCAAAGGCCTAGCGGCTTCGAGTTGCCACGCATTCGACAAAACCAGCACTAGACATAGCATCATAACGATGCACATCCTCTGATTTTTACTTAGCGCCATCTAAGATTCTTGATCGATCAGAGTTGGACTGTCAAATTTGAGAAGAGTAGCAATGAAATAAGTGTGTGTATCTATATAGCTTTGTTTAAAATTGAATTTCCTTTTGAATGTGTGATTGGAGATTTGAGATGTGAAGAGGTATATATAAGGGGAGAGCAAGAAGAAATTAAAGTTACTATAACCGTGTAAGTCTTGTTAAATGGTTTTCTTTGTCTAACAGTTTGAAGTATTTACTTCTCTGTTTTCATATGTACCACACCTAAACAAATTGTACTGATCAGTAACACATCCAAATCATCTAACCCCTGGATTCGTATACAGTGTAATACCTGACCAGCTACAATTAGATCTGAGATGACAGTTAAAAGTTTAAAAAGGTACCCAATTTCAATATTTCGGTTGAGATTTATTTTTTTTTAAGGAAAAAAAAAAAAAACGAAGCATGGTTTCTATTAAACAAAATTAGTTTATATTGCACGATTATGTCAAGAACTGACTAGCTCTCAACCTTCTGGCTATTCTTAGTTGCTCTCTTGTATAAAACAAAAACAAAAAACCTGTACGTTGATATTTAGCTATATACGCATATATAAACTGTTTTTTAGTAGATATTTAACTGTTAGCTCTAATATGTAAATAGATATTTAACTCTGTATGCATATACCCGCAGAAGAAAAACTTTGGTAAAAGTCAAATTATAGGTCATAATTGTTATTATTATTATTATTATTATTATTATTATTATTATTATTATTATTATTATTATTTAATATATAATGAAATTGTAACATGGGGTATTTACTAAATTTGACAAATATACTATGTTCAATAGATTAATTCGATGGTTTGGCTAATTCACTACCAGCAGCATTTCTACCGGCGGTGCTGCCGCCTTTTTTATTTTTTTATTTTGTGATGTCCAAACAACAAATCCAAACTGTTAGATGTTTAATCTATACGATTATAATATAGATTAAACATCTAACAATTTGAATTTGTTGTTTGGACATCACAAAAATAAAAAAAGAGTGGCACCACCTCTGGCTAAAATGCTATCGGCAGCAAATTATCCGGACCCTATATATATATGGGATTGACTTGGGTGAGCCATGGAGTAAAATATTTTTGTATTCCATGCTATATTTTTATTTTGAAAATCCAAACAACCGATTCGAACCTTCCAACATGTTCTCTATATTGAAATGTGCTTAGAAACTAAATTTTATATTTTTTGGAATCTTTTTACTATTTATTAAGCAATTTTGAAAATCGTTATTTTCTGTGAATAGTAAAAAATAGTAACAATTTCTAGACCATGTGATTAGCGATTTTCAAAATTGCTTAATAAATAGTAAAAAAATTCCAAAAAAATGTAAAATTTGGTCTCTAAGCACATTTCAATATGGAGAACGTGTTGAGCGGTTCCGATCGGTTGTTTGGATTTTCAAAATAAAAATATAGTGCCATGGAGCACCAAGTTGATTTACTCGGCTCATTTTAGCCATCTCCATATATATATATATATATAGAAGTTGGCTAAGATCAAAGTGGTAGTTTCTGAGCTTTGGTGTTACCAATTCGTTTTTTAATTTTCAAAGTTCAAAACGTCAATCTGAACCATTTAAATTGTTCTCTATATTAAAATGTGCTTGGAGACCAAATTTCACATTTTTCTGAATTTTTTTACTATTTATTAAACCACTTTCAAAATCGCTGATCCAACGGTGGCTTAACAAAATAGTAAAATCAGAAGCCACCGTTGGATCAGTGATTTTCAAAGTGGCTTAATAAATAGACAAAAATACAAAAACATGTGAAATTTGATCCCCAAGCACATTTTAATATAGAGAACAACTTAAACGGTTCGGATCGACGTTTTGAACTTTGAAAATTAAAAAACGAATTGATAACACCAAAGCTTAGAAACTACCACTTTGATCTTAGCCAACTTCTATATATATATATATATATATATATAGCATGGCTAATTTGCTGCCGACAGCACTTTAACCAAAGTGCTTATGGGGCCATATCTTAGTATTTGATGTTCAAACGACAAATCCAAACAATTATATGTTCAATCTATATTAAAATTTGCTTGGAGACCAAATTTTACATTTTTTGGAATTTTTTTACTATTTATTAAGCTGGTTTGAAAACCGCTGTTTTCAATGATGGTACCATTTAATAAATAAAGTGGTTTTCAAATCAGCTTAATAAATAGTAAAAAAATCTCAAAAAATATAAAATTTAGTCTCCAAGTAGACTTTATTATAGATTGAACATCTAATAGTCTGGATTTATCGTTTGAACATCAAATACTAAGATATGGCCCCGTAAGCACTTCTTCGAAGTGCTGCCGGTAGCAAATTAGCCATGCTCTATATATATATATATATATATATATAGGAATATGCTAGCATATTATGCATAGCATAGAACCCCTCCATGCAACGGCTTGGATTTCGAGTTTTCAAAATCCTAATGGTCGATCCGAACCGTTCATCTTGTTCTCCATATTAATATGTGTTTGGAGACCAAATTTTATATTTTTTGGAATTTTTTTACTATTTCTTTAGATTTATTGAAAATCGTTGTTTTCAGCAAATCTGTACCATAAAAAAACAGCGATTTTCAATAAATCTAAAGAAATAGTAAAAAAATTTCAAAAAATGTAAAATTTGGTCTCCAAACACATATTAATATGGTGAACAAGATGAATGGTTCGGATCGACCATTAGGATTTTGAAAACTCAAAATCCAAGCCGTTGCATAGAGAGGTTCTATGCTATGCATAGCACGCTAGCATGTTCCTATATATATATATATATATAGAGAGAGAGAGAGAGAGAGAGATAGGCTAATATGCTTTCGGCAGCACTTCGGCCGAAGTGCTGCCACCCCATTTTTAATTTTTCAAAATCCAAATGGTCGATCCGAACCGTTCATCTTGTTCTCCATATTAATATCTACTTGGCGACCAAATTTTACATTTTTTTGGAATTTTTTTGCTATTTATTAAGTCACTTTGAAAATCACTGATCCAACGGTGAACTGCCAAACAGTAAAATCAGGGGTTCACCGTTGGATCAGCGATTTTCAAAGTGGCTTAATAAATAGCAAAAAAGTTCCAAGAAATGTAAAATTTGGTCTCTAAGCAGATATTAATATGGAGAACAAGATGAACGGTTCGGATCTATCATTTGGATTTTGAAAAATCAAAAATGGGGTGGCAGCACTTCGGCCGAAGTGCTGCCGAAAGCATATTAGCCTGTCTCTCTATATATATATATATATATATAGGGATAAGATACCATACAGTGCAATGCATAGGCATTTTTGTGCATTGGACTATAAATCACCAAATTCAAAGTCCAAATGACCGATCCAAACCAGCTTAATAAAAAAAGCAGTTTTCAAACCAGCTTAATAAATAGTAAAAAAATTCGAAAAAATATAAAATTTGGTCTCCAAGCAGATTTTAATACAGATTGAACATCTAACGGTCTGAATTTATCGTTTGAACATCAAATACTAAGATATGGCCCATAAGCACTTCTTCGAAGTGCTGCCAGCAGCAAATTAGTCATGCTATATATATATAGGGATAAGCTACCATACATTGCAATGCATATGCATTTTTGTGCATGGGACTATAAATCACCAAATTCAAAGTCCAAATGACTGATCCAAACTATTCATCTTGTTCTCCATATTAATATGTTCTTGGAGACCAAATTTTATACTTTTTGAAATTTTTTTACTATTTATTAAGCCACCTTGAAAATAGTTGATCTAACGATGCCTTTTAATTTTACTGTTATCATTGGATCAGCGATTTTCAAAGTGGCTTAATAAATAGTAAAAAAAATTCAAAAAATATAAAATTTGGTCTCCAAGCACATATTAATATGGAGAACAAGATGAACGGTTTGGATCGGTCATTTGGACTTTGAATTGGTGATTTATAGTCCAATGCACAAAAATGCTCATGCATTGCAATGTATGGTAGCCTTACTCTATATATTTTACATTTTCATAAAATTATAAGTGTATGGTAGCCTTAACACTTATAATATGGAAGGTACTATTTATATATTTTATATTTTTCTGAATTTTTTTACTATTTATTAAGCCACTTTGAAATTTATTGATCCAATGGTGGCTGCTAATTTTACTGTTTTGTTAAGTCACTGTTGGATCAATAATTTTCAAAGTGGCTTAATAGATAGTATAAAAATATAAAATTTGGTCTTCAAGCACATATTAATATGGAGAACAAGATGAACGGTTTGATCGATGTTTTGGATTTTGAAATTTCATATTTATATATATATAGAGATGGGCTACGGTGAGTTGTGAAGTAAAACGTGTTTCTACTTCACGCCATATTTTTATTTTGAAAGTTCAAACGACCGATCAGAATGGTTAGATGTTTAATCCATATTGAAATGTGCTTGGAGACCAAATTTTATATTTTTTGAATTTTTTTTACTATTTATTAAGCATTTTTTAAAATTGTTGTTTTGCTGTGAACAGTAAAAAACAGTAAAATTTTCTGGACCATCAGATTAGCGACTTTCAAAATTTATTAATAAATAGTAAACAAATTTCAAAAAATATAAAATTTGGTCTCCAAGCACATTTCAATATGGAGAACAAGATGAACGGTTCGGATCGACGTTTTGAATTTTAAAATCGCAAAATATGAGCGTGAAGTAAAATAGTTGCTTTACTTCGCAACTCACCATAGCCCATCTATATATATATATATGGGCTATGGTGCATTGCAATGCATAGGCACCCTTGTGCATTGGACCATAAATCACCGATTTAAAGTCCAAATGACTGATCTAAACCGTTCATCTTGTTCTCCATATTAATATGTACTTGGAGACCAAATTTTACATTTTTTGGAAAACAATTTCTATTTATTAAGGCACTTTGAAAATCGCTGATCCAGTGGTCCAGAAATTTTTATTGTTCACTCGTATTTTAAGATTTTCAATAAATCTAAAAAAATAGTAAAAATTCCAGAAAATGTAAAATTTGATTTCCAAGCACATATCCATGGAGTAAAATGAGTTGGTGCTCCATGTCGCCATATTTTTATTTTGAAAATCCAAACGATCGATCCAAATCGTTAGCTATGATCTCCATATTGAAATGTGCTTGGAGACCAAATTTTACATCTTTTGGAATTTTTTTTACTATTTATTAAGCATTTTTGAAAATTGTTGATCCGATGGTCCAGAAAATTTTACTATTTTTTACTGTTCACAGCAAAACAGAAATTTTGAAAAATGCTTAATAAATGTAAAATTTGGTCAAGCACATTTCAATATGGAGATCACATCTAACGATTTGAATAAGTCATTTGGATTTTCAAAATGGAAATACAGCGTGCAGCACAAACGCGTTTTACTCCATGGAGTAGCGTATCCCATCCTATATACATATATATTGATACACCAAAAATGTATAGTCCAAAGTTTCAGTACAATCAAGATGTACCTTTTATCCCTAAATAGACTTTTGGTTCAGATTGCAAGTATACAATCCTACTGCATAATATATTATCGGGTATCGATCTGCAGAGAGTATGGTTAAAAACTAGGTTTAAACTTTGTGAATTAATTTCAGGAAAAAGTAAAGTAAAGTACGATAAAGTAAATGGGGGATTTGTTCTAATTAAATCTAAATTTGGGTTCAATATCCAAATTGGAGGAATTTAAAACAATTAAAGTAAATAAATGGAATAAAGATTGGTTTGCTTTCTAGTTTGAGAAGATCTAGGGGCATTCGGTCTACAATCTCTTGCTAATTCTATCTATTCGGTATTTGTTTAAGTTCATGTATGATTTAATGAGGTTTCTAACCTAATTTATCATTAAGAGTCACTTTTGTGAATTAATGACGTATCTAAGTAATTTGTACTTCACAATTAGGTCCTTCACCCTAGCTACCTAGACCCATTGAGCTCTTGTTAGTCTTTCCTCTCCTCAAATATTGGTACTTCACAATTAAGTCCATCATACCAATTCCCGATTCAATTTGAGATGTCCTAATTAGGGTTTAGCTTCACGGTTAGGTCCTTCACCAAGTTCCTAATCTTAATTTCTATAGTTCCGGCTTAGATTACAAATTGGTTAGATCCTAATCTAAACCTAGGGTATTTGCATTCATAATTTGGTACTATCCTATTGATCTTAGTCAATTTTGGTTCTTTTGAATCCAAAACGGGATAACAACAATTCAAGTACTAATTATGTAATTAACACAAATGATAAATCACAGAAATTAACATTGAATTCCATAAAAACAATCATAACAAAAACAAATAACCGAATAAGATACAATTAAATAAGTTCATGCATTGACCTAAACCCCTAGAGAGAGATCTACTCCCTCATGGAGAGATCCATTACAAAAATTGGCAAAAATAAGAATAAATAAAATAAAGAAATGATTACACCCTTTATTGAATCAAGAACCTCAAACTTGCTGAAATCTTGCTTGGACCTTCTTGTCCTTCCTAGAAAAGCTTCAGGAACTCCAGAAATTACCGCATATTTATCACTATATTTGATGGAAATGGACATGCACTAAGGGAGAGAGAGATGAGAATGGATGATCCTTGAATGGGAAATCAACTCCTCCATTTATAGCCAATGACTATGCCCAATTAAGGAGCATAGTTGTGAGGTGAGTAGGTGTTATATTTGGATATTTCCCACGTTGCCTTGTCCATATTTGGCTATAAAATGCGTCAATGAAGCGCCAAAAATAGAAACCGTGTTGAAACTGTGTAAATTTGACTTTCTACGGCTCCAGTGCGGATGTCCTGGGCCTCACTGGAGGTGAGTGCATCCGCACTAGGCTCAAATTTTTTTTTCTGTGAAGTGCTGAGATGCTGAAAATTTGTCTAAGTACTGAGTGCGTCCGCACTAGATTAAATTTCATTTTTAGTTTCTCATGTTGTAGATCTTCTCGCTAGCTTTTCAAAAAATGGTCATAAGCCTTTTTAAAATTGGTGCGCATCCAGAAATTCATCTAAGTACTTAGTGCGGTCGTATCGCAAATCGTGTGTCTGCACTGAGCATTTTTCTTTGGTTTTCTTCATTTTTCTTCATTTTCTGCAAATTAAACGAAACAAACGCAGTAACTTGATCCTAGATGTATTCTATTCACTTTATATTCAAAATATAAGATATTTGGTGTTATTTCGTGATAAAAATCAGATTGAATATGTATATAATTTAGGCCTATCATATATATATATATATATATATATATATATATATATATGCTGTGGCTAATTTGCTGCCGGTAACATTTCTACCGGCGGTGCTATCACTGTTTTTTCTATTTTTTGATGTTAAAATGAAAAATCTAAACTGTTAGATGTTTAATCTATATTATAATCTACTTAGAGATCAAATTTTACATTTTTTGGAATTTTTTTACTATATATTAAGCTGGTTTGAAAACCGCTGATTTCAATGCGGCAGAAATTTACTGAAATCAGCGGTTTTCAAACCAACTTAATATATAGTAAAAAAATTCCAAAAAATGTAAAATTTGGTCTCCAAGTAGATTATAATATAGATTAAACATCTAATGGTTTGGATTTGTTGTTTGGACATCACACAGCTAAATATAGCCCCGGCAGCACCTCTACTGAAATTCTGCCAGCAGCAATTTAGACAGACCCTAGATATATATAGTGACTAATGTGCATTCGTATGCATATGGCCCGATATGCATGCGGTCCAAATTTGAAATTTCAAAATCCAAAATGTCAATCCGAACTATTCATCTTGTTCTCCATATTAATATCTGCTTGGAGACCAAATTTTACATTTTTCTAATTTCTTTGACTATTTATTAAGCCACTTTGAAAATTGTTGATCCAACGGTAGCTTAACAAAATAGTAAAATCAGCAACCACCGTTGGATCAGCGATTTTCACATTACTAACTAAAATTTCACATTGCATAATAACAAAATCTAAGTGCAAAATTCAAACCATTACTGACTAACGACAAGGGAAAGCGCAAAGCTGCAAAATAATTCAGTTTGGAACTAATTCGAAGAGTTCTCCAAGCTTCAAAGGCAATGGAGGATGAGTGTTGTCACTGAAACCCTAGGTGGCGCTGATCGGCCGAAACCCTAGTCGCCGCTGTCACAGAAGGAGGGGAGATCGCCGCTGTCACAGAAGGAGAGGTGATCGCCGAAATCCTAGTTGCCGCTGGGTCCGTGAGAGCGCTGTCGCTGGGAGTGAAATTGCCAAATTGAGAGAGAAAGAAAGGGAGCGCTGTCGCTGGGAGGAAGAAAAGACCGGTTCAAAATTTAAATGGAGGGTCCATTTCATTTTTTCAGCGATAATTTCAAATCGGATCAGATGGATTTGCATGAATCTGAAAGGCAATTCAAGGGATCACAATGCAAAGTACAAAGGGCTGTTTGCTTTGCAAAGTAGAGATATATATATATATATATATATATACTGTTTTGTTAAGTTGTCGTTAGATTAGTAATTTTTAAAGTGACTTAATAAATAGTAAAAAATTCAGAAAAATATAAAATTTGGTCTCCAAGCACATATTAATATGGAGAACAAGATGAACGGTTCAGATCAACTTTTTTAATTTTAAAATTTCAAATTTGAACCGTGTGTATTTCGACTCATATGCTATCGAAAGCACATTAGCTTATCTCTATCTATATATATATATATATAGGAACATGCTAGCGTGCTATGCATAGCATAGAACTCCTCTATGCAACGGCTTAGATTTTGAGTTTTCAAAATCCTAATGGTCGATCCGAACCGTTCATCTTGTTCTCCATATTAATATGTGTTTGGAGACCACATTTTACATTTTTTGGAATTTTTTTACTATTTCTTTAGATTTATTGAAAATCGCTGTTTTCAGCAAATCTGTACCATAAAAAAACAGCGATTTTCAATAAATCTAAAGAAATAGTAAAAAAATTCCAAAAAATATAAAATTTGGTCTCCAAACACATATTAATATGGAGAAAAAGATGAACGGTTCAGATCGACCATTAGAATTTTGAAAACTCAAAATCCAAGCCGTTGCATGGAGGGGTTCTATACTATGCATAGCATGCTAGCATATTCCTATATATATATATATATAAATAAATAAAATTATGAAGTCACATCTTTATAATTCCTAAATAAATAAAATTTGTAACTTATATAAAAAAAAATATTCGTGCGAAAATTTGTATATTTATTTGGCTAAATACAAATCTATTTATTTATTGCTTTGCACAAGTCATTTTATTTTATTTTAGTCCAATTACTCTATAAAAATAAATCTAACATTAATTTAAATTCAAAATTTCTCTACAAAAATAAATCTAACATCAAATTTAAATTTTAAATTACTCTAAAAAAATAAATTTAACATTCAATTTAAATTATAACATTCCCTACAAAATCTAACAAAAATAAATTTAAGTTAAACTAATTGTAACAAAATTTAAATCTAACATTCAATAAAAAAAAATTTGTCAAATCCGGATAGGGTCACGGGTTGCTCAGGTACGAGCGAGAAACCAATCCAATTTTTTCAAAAAAAAATTGAAATTTTTAAAGCGGGCACAGGTACACGGATGCAGGCACAGGTATCACGGGTAAATCCGGCCAGATTGCCGAGTACGCGGACCGATCCGGGCGGGCACGGATCTAGTTTGGTCCAGGTATGCACTTATTTGTTCTCTAAATTTTGTACCCGTTCATACCCGGGGCAGACCGGACCAGGTTTGACCCGGCCGGGTTTAATCAATACACTAGTGTAAACGGAGCGGGTAATGTCAGTCCGAAACTCCGAATCCGGTCCTAATTCGCCTATGGTACAAATACGGAAAAACGGAGCGGAGAATCTCATTTTGGATACACATGAAATAAATCCCTCCCAACGCTGTTTACAGTTTAGCTGGTAACTCCAGATAAAACGAATCCAATTCAACACTCAATGTGTGTAACGATCGCATGAAATTCACAAGCATTCATCCTAAAAATAGAAAAACCACCTCAAACCTCTTTATACACCTTCACTATCCAGCCCCTCGTTTCATGACCTTAGATAAAAGAAAACAAAAAAAAGGGCACGTTGAAAAGAAAGAAAGAAAGAAGAAAATACACAAAGAAAAACCTCTTGCCTCCTCTTTCTCTTCCTTTTCCCTTAAAAAAAAAATCAAATCATAAAGAATGGCTCGTATAAGCAATGGCTTGATTACAATAATAAATATTCTCACCCTCTTAGTTTCTTTTGTGGTCATTGGTATCGGTGCTTATTTCTCACTCCAGACAAATTCAGTTTGCCAGAAATTTCTCCACTGGCCGGTGTTAATTCTCGGCATCTTCCTACTTGTCATCTCTATTTTAGGCATTATCGGCTCCTGTTGCCGCGTCTCCTTCTTTCTTTGGATCTACCTATTTGCCATGTTTATGTTAAGCTTGGCAATGGTCGTTTTAACGGTTTTCGTGTTTATCGTGACGAATAAGGGGGTTGGAGATGTGATATCGGGTCATGGATATAAGGAGTATCGGCTCGGGGATTATTCTAGCTGGCTTCTGAAACAGGTTGGGAATTATAATACATGGTCAAAGATCGAGAGCTGCTTGAAGAGCGTAGAGGTTTGCCCTGGTAATTTCACTGAAAAGAAGCTGATAAGCGCTAATGAGTTCTACAAGAAGAATCTTTCGCCTATTCAGGTAGATTTTTCTCTCTCATTTTTTATTTTTATTTTTGCCTACAACACAAGATAAAACATCCCTGTAATATTTTCTTTTTTCATACTGGTATGATTTTCCTTCAGTTGATACAGGCCCATGCAATGCTCCTTTATAAAAAAAATGCAAATCATATCTGTACAATTTTTAATTTGCTCAATGCACCTTTGTACTTTTCTTGGCTCAAAATTACCAATTAAGTCTCAGCACCACCTCTTTAAAATTCTTTGTCTTGCTAATTGTAGATTTGTGATCACTATCAAGTATCAACCCTAAGTTACAAATCCCAAAGTATAATGAAATAATGAATTTTGATTACATCTTCATGATATTGTAGTCTGGCTGCTGTAAACCTCCAACCTACTGTGGTTATGATTACGTAAACGTAACCTACTGGCAAGCACCAAGATCCGGGCTCAAGTCAACTGATGCAGATTGCAAGGCATGGAGCAACAACCAAGAGAAGTTGTGCTACAGTTGCAACTCGTGCAAGGCTGGTGTTCTTGCAACATTGAAGACTAAATGGAAGGAAATTGCAATTTTCAACGTCGCCATTATTGTTTTCTTTATTCTCGTTTACACCATCGGGTGCTGCGCTATGAAGAATAGCCAAAGCAACAGGTACAGGAGGCAGCTCTATGGTCATCATTGATTGTTTGCATATTCAGTTATTGAATTAGTTCCTTCTTTCTTTGGTTCTCATGTTCATGGCTGATTTATTTGGTGTCTAAATGTGTGTAGTTTTGATATATTCAGATGTATTCAATATTTTTGCGTTGTTGGCTGCTTAGTTCTCTTACGAGCAAGCTGGTAGTCTTGTATTCCGAGTTTCCAACCTCGTACTAGCCTGTTTTGGTTTTTGTTATCCAGAGAAACAGATGCTAAACGAGGCATTTGGACCTGAAAATAAAACCAGAAAGAACTTGGGTCGTTTAGTTTTTTGTCCTTCAAGTGTGTGCGCCAATTCTGTTTAAAGTCTGATCGCAGATAAGTTACGTTACACGTTAAGGGTGACAAATGACAATTCTGTTTCAAATTTCGAATTATATAATTAACCTTGTGTTGAGAAGTAGCAAATACAATAAATTACAATTTGGTGTGCACAAATGAATTGGATATATCTATGAATAAAAAAAAAAATTATTCAGCCAGGTCAGATAAAATTAACTCATCGAGGCTTCACTCGTGGGATGACTGGTGCCAGTGAGAATCGACTCATAGACAGTTATATGATCTGACAGAGATACTAATGGTCCAAAACTTCTGTTGGAATTTTCAAATAGAAACAGATAGAATATATGAAAGAGCACCCAAATAAAGTAAAAAATCAATAAGTTAACTCCACAACTCACAACAATGATGTCAAAAAGAAAGACAGTACCAGATGCAGAATAATTCTTTTTGTCTCATGATGAGTCATGCAAAGCTAATATATACAGTACAGATGAACATAGCAATGCTAGACAGTATATATAATCAGTTCAAGTTCCATAGATACTATTTACATTGATCAGAAAGTTTCAATTAATTCCCTAGAAATGTTCAAGTATAACATCCGCCCGCGGCTTACACCATTTTCATAATCCCTAAAGAAACCTACATAACATCATGAAATCATATGTGCCCATCCCCCACTGTATTTAGAAAAGATGCTCAATGTGACTCGGGAGGAAGAGCAATGCAGGTACATTCGGAAACAGCACATGGATTTACCAAATCTCAAATGGGTCTATGAGATATCCATCATTTAGCAGGAATGCAATAAAATTATCCCTCTATAAAACGTAACATGCCCTTGCTCCTCCAAAACTAACCAAGCTATCAATATGAGGATGAGCTGAGTAGCAAAAATCATAATCAGCCACAAAAACCTTCTCGCAGCTACAATTTGACAAGTCATAATAATACAACCCCGCATCGAAACACTGATCCTGTAACAAAATCTTCTCACCACTTATAAATAACGGCATCATATATGAGTGTCTTGGCACCATAAGCTTCAGTTTTTGACTAAAATCACTCTTCCCGTCAAAAATCAACAAATGCATCTCTTTCTCTTTTGGGAAGACAAAATCAGGCATGATCGTCAGACAAAGCTCGCCTCCCAACTCTCCTAGCATGAAGTCATTTGATTTTCTATCAAATGGTTCGATGTTGAGATTAATACAAGTAACCTTTTCTTCCTTTAAATCAAAGCGAATGAGCCAAACCTTATTATATGAGCCAAAACCTAGCCAAAACAAGGCACCATGAGAGAGGACTCCACAGGGAAACAACTCTCCGTTAAATCGTGAAACAGGGCAATTACCAATCGCCACTTGTCTCCATGACTTGTCCCCAATACAGCACACCTCTAAATGCGGTTCACCTTCATTCATACAAAGATATACTAACTTGTATTCCTTGGATGAAGATACAAACCCTATGGTGTAGGAAAATAAACCATATTGCAACAAATTGGATGGCCTCAGTGGTGTCAGATACTCTCTTGTGGTCGGGTTGATGACCGAAACAACCCTGCTGGAGTCATCATAGAGGCAAATTAAACCATTGCACGACCCACCAAATCTTCGTTCCTTGTATGAAGGATTTAGTGAGAGATTATTTGTAACAGTCCATGTTTTGGTTTCGACCAAGGAGATATAATTTGAGTAAAACAAGAGGACTATGGGAGGCTTGGTGGAGGTAGAGGCATGATTTAGTTGTGATTCAATAAAGTAACGGCTTCTAATCAGGGACCGAATGCTCTTGGATAAGGTTTGGAATTTTATTAGGGAACTGCCAGGGAGGTACAAGAAAATTTTGAAAATTATTTCTTGAGGAAGAAACCAATCTTTCTCTGACATGCTTGAGAGTTATATCAAACCTGTAAAAGGATAGTGTGAAACAAGTATTAGATAAGTTACAAAAATATAACTGACCAATTCCCTCGGCTACTGTAATTTGCCTCCAGATGTTGTATTATAAAAATATTTAGCATGCATTAGTGAGTATGAATATACACCAAATTTTGATAAGCCACACGTTTCTGTAGATCCCAGCAGTTCACTATTTTAGTATTCTTCGAACACATTCACTGGATTAGATATTACATCCAAAACAGGATTAATCTGCAATGTATTGTAAAATCTAACCCTTGTTCCTTAATTACAAAGGTAAATAAGTAATAGAAGTTGTACAACTTTAACCAAATAAATTATCTGTCTTAACATATAACTGACAAGAGAAATGACTGGAAGAACAACTAAATCCCCTTGCTAAAGGAAAAGTTTACTGTATTATTCCAAATATCATCCTTTTACTCTCAAATTGAAATAGCACGAAACATAGGAGCACAGAAACGGGATACTTTCTGTTCCAATTTTCCATGAGATAGATAAGAGGAGAAAGATGAACTCAACTAAGGTTTCCAGAACACTAGCTATATTTCCAAATAAAACAGGTATAAAAACATTTAGCTTCAGACCTGATAAGCAAAGATTCGACTCAAAAACCTAAAAAATTGGACTCTGATTCGGCTCGGATGATTGAATCACACTGGGATATTACGAAAAGCAAAGATTCGACTCGACAATTGACACCAAATCAGGCCTATCAAGAAAAGATGAAATCGAAAAAAATGTAAAGAAAAGAAACCTTCGATCAATGCTAACCTGTGGAATCCCTGATTGCCGTCGAAACCTAGCAAAGATCTGAACAGTGGGCAAGCAGAGCAACTTATTTTATTAGAAAAAAAAAAAGTTGAGCAGTAAATTATCGGAGAAGGTCAGAGGAGGGAATCATATCCTCCGAGTACCGCACGGTACAATGAGATCTGCATCGTCCTTTTTAATCATGCACGAATGTTTCAACAGATCTCTATTGTAAATAGACGCTGAAATTCCGAAATTTTTATTCTAGCATTTAAAAAACAAAATAAACTAAAAAACTAGGAAATTCAATTTCTACCACGATTACATAACACCGATGCTGTCTCAAATGCTGAAATTCATACTATACCGATGCAGCTCCATATTAAAATCCGCACTGGCATTCTGCAGCCCTATTCAATTTGTTTTCAAGCTTTTTAAATCAAATGAAATTTGTTCTTTGGAAATTGTTCACCTTAATTTTTTTCTCTAACTTGAATGTTTTAAAACTTTGAAATTGTACTTTAGAAATTGTGCTCACATTAAAATATATCTAATTTGGTTTGATTTAAAATGTTTGAAAAAAAATTAAATAGGGCTGTAGAATGTTAGTGTAGATTTCAATTTGGAGTTACATCGATATAGTGCGGACTTCAGTATTTGAAGTTATATCAACATAGTGCGGATGTGATAGAAATAAAATTGTCCATAAAAGAGGGTTTTTTTATTTATTTATTTTAAACAAATGTTAGAAATAAAAATTTCAGAAACAGACTTATTTTGCGGTTTTTGCCTCGGTTAAATACGGTATCTAGAGAATATTCTCTGGTTGGAAGGTGAGTTTGAATCCGGACCATCATTAAATTTGCAATTTTTGTATTCGTGCGTATTTTCTCCTACAACTATAAGATTATATGTAACTTAAAAGACAACTTTAATCACCCGAAGTCCCAAACAAAAAGGACAAAAAAAACACTACCAAAAATTCCTCGTACAAATGTGGGGACAAGTACCCCCTCGATTACTGTAAAAGATTCCCTTCACTTTACGGTTTAAGATTAATTCTTAGCTGCTTTAGAATTCGAACTAGTGCAGAGCAGTATTATTAGGCTTTGAGATTTGTGCCAAGTTAAAAAGAACGGTCCAGCTCCTGTAATTGTAAAAGATACTCTATTACAGTACCGGGTAGGAGGGGTCCCTGCTAGGAGTTTGCTAACGGGTTACCCGTGATCCGTTCCGGGTTATCCATTAGGGGTAACGGGTAGGTCAGGTACAAATAAAATCCATAACGGGTAGACGGGTAATTTTTTCAAAACCTATATCCGGTCCGTTTATTACCCGTACCCGTTGCGGGTTGACAGGTACGGGTCCGGTCTGCCCGTTTTTTTTTTCTGTTTTTTTCAAAAAATTCAAATTTTTTTGAAGTGAAACGGGTACGGGTATGCGGGTAGATGGGTACGGGTATAACGGGTTTTTTTTCAAATTAGATTGTCCGGTCCGTTTATTACCTGTACCCGTCTACCCGTCTACCCGTTTGTACCCGGATAACAGGTACGGGTAGCTCGGGTAACGGGTATAGGCCGGGCAAAACGAGTTGAATCCGTTAGGGATTTAGCAAACCACTAGTCCCTGCACTGGTCTCCCACCTTGGATCCATATCATCCCAGGTACCTGACTTAACATAATTGAAACGGACGGCCCATATTTACTCTCAGCCGATGGTTGCTTGGGATGGCGCAGGGAACAATATTATTTGTGCTTTGAGATTTGTGTCAAGTTAAAAAGAATAATTTTAGACTGTCCGATTCAATTGGACTCATGAGGGGATGTGAATTCCTCTCACTTAGACCAATCAGGGCCTGTTTGGCTGCACCGTGAAGATTACTATTCACGTGGAAAAATAAAAATTCACTCAAACTGAATTTTTTTTCTCACATAAACAATAATTTTCAGTTCAAAATTTTTGCTTCATGTACTCATTTCTATTCCCACTAGTGCACCCAAAGAGGCCCTCAAAGAGCTAAGGGGAGGAGGAATCTTTTTTTATTTTAGAAACTAAAAAGTTGAAATGTTAAAAATATAATGAGTCTTTTTTTCCTTAAGGATCAAACCAATTTTTTTTTCTTCTTTTCATGAAGATGGTACAATGAGTGCGTATCCTATGAGATATCTCAACTTTTGCGTGACCGACGTGTCCAGCGCCTATTCGGGAGTGATGTAGGGGTCAGTATTATGTGTGCTTTGAGATTCATGCATAGCGTATTTAAACGGTTGGGATTTTACATAAAGTCACGCAAAGTTTGAGATATCTCAGAGGAGACGAATTCATGGTACAATAGGGAATGAGTAAGGAAAGAAAGTAAGCTACCGATACTCTAGTATCAGATTACTAGTGACTAGTGAGTGAAGGATGGAACCAAATTTTCAATACAGACCAGGGGATATCGAAAATTTGATTCGTTACACCCCTGCCACAACGCTACATGCCAGGCCACACGGGAATAGGATGTCGATGTACTGAAGCAATTTTTTGTACACCCCGGAGTCCCGGACTGAAAATTTGGTTCAGTCCACTCTTTTCTTTTCTTTCCTTTTTTTCATTTTTGTTAGGTTTAATATATATAAATAAATCGTAAAGTAAATAGTTTTAACTAAAATAATTATTTTTATTTCTGTATTTGTATTATTAATATGGTTATTAGTGTTAATATTATTTGTAATATGTATATTGTTATATATTTAATAATTTTTATTATTATTGTTAATTCTATTTTTTATGGCTTTCAATTATTTGTTTTTTGGATATTATTTTGTTTGTCGAATGAAATTAACAAAAAATAGTAATTCATTGAGAATCCATTTTTGTAATCAATATAAATTAATTTGCAACCCAAAGAAATCTAACAAAATATTGCAAATAATCAAACTTTAAACGGCTATAATTTTTTACGGTAAACTCTGATTTTAGTGTTTGACTCCAATTTGGAAAGCTCATGAAGAGATCTATAGTGGAATTTTCATAGCATAACCAAATTTTATTTTTTTGAAGTTTTTTTTGTCTAATGCAAATGAAAAGGCCCAAATGAAGAATTTGGAAAAAAAAAAGCAAGAAAGGTTGGAATTCAGATCCAGTGAAGTAACCCAATTTTTGGGTTTTGGATCGAGACCGTTCGATTTGAATTCGTCGCTCGAGATCTAAAGTAGAACGCACACATCCCGAGCAGCGAATCCGAATCCTGAGACGATATCGAGCGACTGATTCGAATCGAACGGTCTCTATCCAAAACCCAAAAGTTGGATTACTTTAGGAGATCCAAACCCGAAAGGTCGCCCCCATCCAGCTTCTTTTCCTTTCAACTTGTACAATTAGCACAACTTGGGCTATATGGAAGGCAGGATGCACTACTCTTTGCACTGCTGACATCATGGCAATGGTTGATTGAGGAGATGAAGTATAACTCCAAATGTGTTTAATTGGTTCAGGTACCGGTAAAGTGTGTCATGGTACCGAGACAACAAGGAATAGTTCAACAAACGGCCAGCACATGTGATTGCAATGGCTTGAACGATGTGCTTTGAAAATAAAAAAACTACTAACAGACTAACAGCTAACTACTCACTCCAAATTAAACAAATTTGGAACCAACAAATTTGCACAAACATGCCAGTTGAAGAAATAAAACACTTTTAAGTTCTCTAGAGTAGAACTAGGGTGTTCTTAAGTGAACTCAAGTCTAAAATCTATCGAATCGGTTTAAAATGACAAATCTGAACGTTGAAACCCGCCTACCTTGTAAGTGATGTGTCTACATGTAAAAAAATTTAATTTTGAAATTAATTTTGCATTGAACCAAGTGATCAAAAAAGACTAAAATAAATTTATTAACCTTCTAATTTTGACTGCTCGACTTTATAATTTATACTAAATTAATTTAAATGTTTAAAATTTCATATGTAGAAACATCACTCATAAGGTAGACAAGTTTTAACGGTTCAAATTCGTCATTTGAAACCGACTTAATGGATTTTAGACTTGAGTTCACTAAGAAACTTGATGAACTCACGAACACCCTAGTTCTACTCAAGTTCTCTATGTTAACACCTAAGATGTCAATATTATCAAGTCAAGCTGTTGTCAATACATCACAAATTCACTACTATTCAAAAATACGATAATTAGCAACATCCTAGAGCTGAAATTTGATTGCAACACAGTAAACTGGTTGACAGATATTAGATATAGACTTGCAAAAAGTACAAAATAGCTACAGAGTGAAAGAGTGCCTGCCTGTTCAACAAATGAGGTGATATATAGCACCAAAACAAGACAGTACGATAAAAATTGCATACTCTGTTAAACAAATCATAAACCAAAAACGAAACCCGTATCCTCTGTCGAACGAGTATACTAAGCCTACTAGCACAACTAGATGATGCTACCTTTTAGGTGCATGGTGACAACCTAACATGGCTGTAAAAAATAGATTCAAAGACCACAGTACAAGATCGATCTGTGCAGTGATCTTCTGAATGTTTATCAAGACAAGCCAATTGACATAAAAAATCACCATTACAACATTCTTTGTATTTTGAACTGGTACAAATCATAATGTACATTTTTTTAGCCTTCATCCATCACTCCACAAAAAAAAAAAAAATCATAATACGCATTTTTTATGAACAAATTTGTGGAGGCATGAGTTGCAAGTAACTAATGAAGCAGGTGATGCTAACATTGCCAACCAAAGAAAATGAGCACTTATCAACGGCCTGGGAGGAGCTTTCTCTGTGAAGAATCAGAAGCTGAGCTTGTTGTACCAAATCGAGCTGGTATTACACGAGAAGGAGATAGGATCTCAGCAAGCGATAGGTTGTATGAGTCTATGCCTAACCGGCTTTGAAGCCAACCTTTTCTTCCTGAGAAACCGTCTGTCATTACCCAGCAGTTGCCGAAGCCTAGACTATTAAGTGTCTTAGCAACAATTTTTGCAATGTCAGAGTACCTGTACGAAGTCAAGGAAATTTCAGATTGCTACAAGGGTGAAATTGAGAAATAATTACCTATTTCTGATAAGTAATTGGAGTATACCCGTGTTGTTGTGATAATTACGGCACAATTTTTAACACTCAATTCAGACTTATCTAGGCTAATAGTAGTGGGCATATGTCTCTCATAATGGAGACACATTCAAATTCAGCAGGGTAGAAATCAGGATTGAGGAAACGAGACATGCGTAGTTTCTATGGGGCTTTTAATAAAAGAAAATGATAGGAACTGACGAGTCCATGATAATGATGTTGGAACCCTTGTTGACCCGTTTGAGGTAAGAAATCTTCAGTGCAACTATGTCAGCCTCCACTTGCTTCGTGCTCCTTACTAGGCCTTTTAGCTTGCTAGGTAGCTCCTCCAATCTAAATATAAAGAGAAAAAAAAGGGCCATAAGGTCCAGCAAAACAAGGGTATCTCTCTTAAGTTTGTAGAGTTCAAATTATATAGGGGAAAACTTGACCTGTATTCTTTCAAAAGGATAGAAACATAGTCTCAGAATAAGCTGTTTGAAAATGCAGAACTTGCTAACAATAAATGATCTACAATCAAGACCTGGCACATTTAACCAATTGTATCCAACCACTTTGTAAATCCCCATTGTGACATAAATACCTTCTCTAATGGTAAGACCATCATTTTGTAAAATTAATGACAGTAAAGTATGTGAATGGTCCGTTCAGTACTTACGGGATTGCAATCATGTTTTTCTTCGAAGCAGCTGGCAGTTGTGGCACTCCTGCTTTATCCTTATCCTTCTCTGAACGTATGTCAATCAGAAGATAATTTTGCGAGGATATTCCTTCAAGAGCTTGTGCAGGGGTTAAGTTCCCTAACAAAAGATGAAAGATCAAGTGTCAATATTTTGACATGATCCTGCAAGATTAGACCTGTTAAAAAAAGTCATATTTAAAACCACACAAAAAGGACCAGAGGAAATTCTCTCCATCTATAGTGTAATATCATTTTCATAGCTTCTGAAGTCTGCATCAGATAATAACATATCATTCCTGTCCTGGTCTTGCCTGTATAGAAGTACTTGTACATGGCTTGATACCAGGCTTTTCCGGGTTTCTATTTCAATCATGCTTCTTTAAAACTCTTCCTTAGAACTATTAAGTGTCTTTACAAGTATTAAAGTAATGCCTACTTCAAAAAATAAAAATTAAAGTAATACTGGTATCTGATGGTACTAATTGAATTTATCCTTTGTTTTCTCATACTATGATCTAGCAAAACAAGTCAGAAGTACCAAAAGCTGAAGTATCAAAACAATAACAAGGTTTCCAATACCTTTATAACCACGAAATGTGAAAGAGAACAGTGACCAGAGCGGTGGAAGGAGAAGGTACGCAAGAAACAATGCTCCAGCCGACACAACAACAACTGAAGGATCAGAAGACGTGATGGTCTCCACAGTTGCTGAAGCAATGGGCTTAGCCCCTTCTATCACTTTCGTAGTCTGTTGTGCTGCATCTGCAACGGTCTACTGAGAAAACATATATCAATAATTATCACAGATATTATCTCAGAGTCAAGTGAGGAATAGTTTATATGCATATGCTAACCAAAACATCAATTTTCTTGGCAATGCCATGTTGATTATAAGTATGTAAGGATCCATGATTTATAAGAATATGTAGTAGTGGTTAGTCGGTTCCTCTATTATTTTCTTTTCACAACTTCTGTTCTTCCCTTTTATTGTGGGGTCAGAATTTGAATTTGTGCTCACTGCATCAACATTATATACCTTCTATGTAGTAGCAGTTAGTCGGTTCCTCTTTTCTTTTCTTTTCCCAACTTCTGTTCTTTCCTGATATTGTGGGGTCAGAATTTGAATTTGTGCTCATTGCATCAACATTATATACCTTCTTTGTTATATCCAGCCAATTCTACTCTATCATGACCTTATGTCCGAAGGAGGTAAATAATGTAAAAAAAAAAAGAATGCAAAAATTCAAAAATTTCAAAACAAAATGAAACAGAAGAAACAAAAAGAATACCTTCGCAGCAGAAAAGACAGGGCTAGGATCAACTCCAGCACTCTGGAGAGCCTCTTTAGCCTGCTTGGAGGCATCAGAAACAACTGGTGAAGCCATTTTCAAGGCTTCTTGACCAGCGCTTTGCAAAACCGGCACAGCCGCATCCACTCCAGGTTTCAGCACCTCACTTAAAACCTTGAAAACATTTGAGGCAAAGTCTACAGCCTTTGACCCTGCACCGCCAACTTGATCTATTGTCTCTTCCACCTATAATAAACCCATCAGCACAGTAAAATTTCTACATATCCAAAAAATTACAAGAATTAATGGCAAAACATTCTGTTTATAATATGGTCAACTGGCATCTGATTTAAATACAAACACGCAGATAGTAACTAAGTTAGGAAGTTAATTATGACCCAGTCAACTGGCATCTCGACAAGCCACCGAACAGTGGTACATTGTTGAATATTTATTTATGAAATAAAACTTGAAGAAAAGGCATGGGGAAAGGAAATGCCTTGGTGATAGAGGAGACGAGATCTTCCTTTGAGATGGCTACAGCCTGGGCCTCGCACAAGGCACCGGGACTGGAGAAGAGAGCTAGCAATGAGAGCGACGTTGGCACTGGAGATAGCAATGGAGATATCCGATCACCGCTGGATTTAATTTGGGGTCTTGGTGAATTCGTCGGTCTGGTAGTAGGCCGAGGTGGGAGCGACGGTTTGGTCACCGCCGCCGCTCGGATAATCAGCGCCATATCTCCTCTGATAACTGCTCTCTCGGTCTCTCTCTGCTTACTGGACTGAGGCACTGAGCACAGTTGGATGAAGTGGAGGGGTGCCACCCAGTGGAGATCTGCACGCTTGGTTGACAAATTCCCAGCTCAGATGGGGTTTGTATTGTTATTGTTTCTTTTTCTTTTTTTCTTTTTGGTTTGTAATGGAACTGAGAACTGACTTATGTGGTTCATGTGGAATTGTCGTTATTAAGGACTTTCCTTTCTATTGTGATTTGTCCAACTCATCCATGGATTAAACTTTTAGTGAGGTTATGGTATTTTGTTTATAGCTTAATTTTTAGTGAGATTATGGTACTGTTTATAGTTTATATTAAAATTATATCCGGTAACGAAAAAATATTATAAGAGAATAAAAAAAAATTATACAAAATAACATACTTTTATAAAAAAATAAAAAAAAACTTAGACTAAATAACAAATAATATCTTTTAAATAACATGATAAATGATATGTATACATAAATATATTTTTTTAAAACATATGAAATGACATTTTTATAAAAAAATAATATACTTCTTAAATGATATTTTTGTTTATAAATATATGTCAATCTCTTGACATATTAAATGACATACTTTTATAAATAACATATTTTTATAAAATCAAATCTCATAAAAAAGACATATAATATATACAAATAACATTCCTTCATTAAATGATATTAAAAAAAATAGAAAGAAATAAAGATATGATCAATCATTTATTAATTAAGACCAATTAGAAAAATGATACAATTTACATGTAATGAGTAGTATAGTGAGTATGTGTCTAAATAAATTTAGACTTCTACGTACAAATATATATATATATATATAAAGATATAAAGATATATCAAATCATAATATTTGATTAGAGAGGTGATATTCAATTCGAAAATTTATTTTTTAATCAAAATCGAAAGATCATGTTATCTACGTGCTTAATATAAGAATGGAGATCTGTTCATATTGTGAGTTAATATTTTCATTTTTGAACATCAAACAGCTGTACCAATTGTGTATTCAATTTTATATTAATTACAATATTTTTATTAAAAAGATCACTTTGATTTTAAAAAACTAAACCATTCAAAAGCAGTAGTCTTTCTATCTATTTAAAAAATTGTAATAAATATAAAATTTGATCTACAATTCTATTGGAAATCACGTTGAACAACTCAAATTGACTATTTGAACTTTTAAAAAAAGAAATATCTCCATTCTTATATTATACATGTAGTTGTCCTGATCCGCCAATAGCTAAGATTAAAATATGAATTTTTTAATTGAATATCAACTCTCCAATCACATAATATGTCTTCTTTTGATTAAATACATCTATTTTATATATAAAAATGTAAATTTAATTAAAACATACTCACCACACATTAAAATTGAAATAAATCTTAAACGATCTGTTTCTTTATTTCTCCTTACAGCTATCTTCAATTCTTGCAGTTAAATTATTTTCTTATTTCTTCATTTCATCCATTTTATTTCTTATCTTTCTCTATAATTTCAACAATAAAAATAAAAACAATCATATTTTTTCAAATTTTGTCTATGGCTCCTGTGTCTTATGAATAGGTTAGCTTTGCTTTTTATATCCTAGGGGAATATCGATGCTGGTAGCTGCGATAGTGCAAACTCACGTGTACTCATACCATTGGTATTAATCAAGTGGACACGGGCTTTTACACCTTCTCTCTCCCTACCGTGACCTATGTCACCCCCCACATCCATGTGGGATCAGTTCCTATTCTATTGCAAACGGTGGTAGGATCTATACCCATTTATCCTGCCTCCTTGTTTCTAGATCTTATCCCTATTTCCTCTACTTCTCCAACTACCTCTGTAAGCCTGCATGAAGCAGGGTACCCCTGCTTTCCCCCCTTTTGCAGATCACTAAACTATGCTCCGTCTTACCAAACCCTCGTAGGTACCGGCCAAACTGAACCGGGGCTTTGGTCCACACGTTTGGTTCATGAACCAGGCACAGCTGGTACTTGTCGTTGCTCAAGAAAGAATGACAAAAAAGGTATGATGCGGATTCATGAATCTGAGATGGATCCGGTACGAGATAGAAAGGGCACTGATTGTGGAGGGATTTCCTCAATTTCTGCACCTTGCACAGACCCAGATATAATTGCCCAACGTGATGTGCCTGGCACAGATTTTAAAAAGGATACTACTCATGTTTCCAAAAAGGTGAAGGCCAAATTAGTGAAGGAAAATAAGAAACATTCCCTGAGATTTAGGTGGGGATATCCTTCTTGTTTGCTGCACCAAAACTGCTCCTTTTCACCTGAGCCCAAAAAATGTGTGAATTCTATTCTAGGTCCACATCCTTCCTTTTTAGCAAAACAATATACTCCTGCACAAACTAAAACCTTTTTTGCATTCAGAGAAAAACCTACTCCAGCTAAATATTCTTCTCCAACTGAAAACAAACCAAAGATGGCTTTACTGTCTGAAGAGGATGAGGCTTTTATCCAAAAATTTGTGGGTTTAAGTACAACAGATCTGGACAGTGAAGAAGTGGAAATTCCTCCTAATGCTACTTCAAGCACCAACTGGGAGATGTGTCTACTCGCTCGAATAATCACAGACAGGTTGGTTCTGGATGACCCTTTTTCTAAAACAATGTTAAAGGCATGGGGGGCAGATCCAACTACAACTGTTCGCCAGGTCACTAAAAATCATTATCTGTTTGAGTTTAACCGAATTGAGGATCTCAACTCGGCTCAGCTAGGTGGTGTCTGGACGTACCGAGGGGACTTGGTGGCCCTAAAACAGGTCACTTCGGACCAGGACTTGAACACAGCAGAGGTGGATTATGCAGTAGTATGGGTGTTGTTTTTGAACCTGCCGATAAATGCGTTCAATGATGAAGGGTTGCATAAAATAGCCAAGGAAGTCGGGGAACCGGTTTCAGCACCGGTCAGGGGGTTCGTGCATGGGAGACGGTTTGTCAAGGTGAAGGTTCTAATTCCGATAGGAAAGGCAGTTAAGGATAAAGTCAAAGTGTCTCACCCGACCCTTGGTCAACTCATCGTGTATTGTGCGTATGAGAAGATCTCTCATATCTGTTTCTTCTGTGGAAAATTAGGACATGAGATGGAGGGTTGTCAGGATCACACAAGGCTCGCTTTGATAATGAAAAAGCCAGGTCAGGAAGCAAGGTTCAACGGTGTTGATATTCTATCTCCAAAGAGAGGGGCGTGGTTAACAAACCCAGCACTAGCGCCGGGGTTCTGTGTGCAAAGAAAAGAATCTCATTCTAACACAGCCACTAGCAATACAACAGCTCATTCGGGTAGTAAGAGGATTTTTGAGAATTCTGTTCATGAAGAAAGCAGCATTAATCGGACCCATGGTAAAAAGGTGGTGGAGCAACAAATTCATTTAGGTGAGGGCAATATTACTGCCTCTTCAGATCTGGAGGTGTACAAGAGGGGTTCTAACTATAAGGATAGGGTCAAAAGGCCAAGGCCGGCGGGGCCGAACACGCCGGCAATGGATATATGAATATATTGTCGTGGAACTGTCGGGGTAGCGGAGGCACGACAGTCGCCACGTTAAATAGATACCTTCGTTGCACAAAGGCCACAATCGCATTTATCTCAGAAACAAGGTGTAGTTTGGAAAGGGCAGCAAGCAGAGTAGCAGAGCTGCCTTTGTGCAATTTTTTTGGGATCCCTTCTAATGGTCTTTCGGGAGGGTTATGGTTACTTTGGGGTGATGATGTAAATATCAAGGTTTTTCATTCAAGTAAGTTCTTTATTTTTGCGGAGGTTGATAGCAAGGACGGCCAGCGACCGTGGGGCTTAGTTGCGGTCTATGGTGACCCAAGTAGAAGCCTAAATATGAAAATTTGGGAAGAGATTGAGGAGTTCGTTGAGCAATGTGATGGGCATGCATGCCTCTGTGGTGATTTCAACGCTATTCTGTCCACTAATGAAAAAAGTGGTGGTTCACAAGGTTTGGGGTATCAAAACAGGTTGTTTAGTGAATGGGTTCGAAACATGGGATTGTTGGATCTAGGTTACCATGGTCCAGCATTCACTTGGTCTAATAGTCAAGGAGGTGCGGCAAATATTTCACAAAGATTGGATAGAGCTATGTCAACGGTTTCTTGGACTATGACATATCCAGAGACAGGGGTTTTTCACTTGCCTCGTTTTAATAGTGATCATTTGCCTATCCTTATTCGTACCAAACCAAAACCGATTCGCTATAAAAGAACCTTCAGGTGTGAGAGTTGGTGGCGTTTGAAGAACGGGTTTACTGGTGTATGTCAAAGGGCGGGATCTCTAGGGAACTCGAATTGGCATAGCACTAAAAGACACTTCAAATCTGAGGTCAGAGAATGGTTAGGTAAGAGTCCTACACCTGATGCTATGTTGACCAAGATAGAGGAGGAAATGAAGTTCTCAAACAGTGAGCAGCCCACGGTTTTAGTAATGCAAAAAGAAAAGGAATTGCAATTGGAGCACCAACAAGTCCTTTTAATGCAGGAAAGATATTGGCATCAACGAGCTCGGTTAAACTGGGCTTTATTTGGAGACAATAATACAAAGTTCTTCCATGCAACGGCAATGACAAGAAGGCGAAGGAATTTGATTAGAACTCTTGAAGATAAAGATGGGAATTGGGTTTCTGATGAGAAAGGGATCCGCACTCTTTTTATAAATCACTTCAAAGAAATTTATAAGAAAGCCAACACCAAGCCATTATTTGAAGTTTTTTCCCCTGATGTTTTCTCTGATGTCACTGGAATCCCCACCTCAGCGCATAGCTTCCTGGATTCAATGCCTCCTGATCAGGAAATTTATCGGGCCTTAATGACACTGGGTTCGGATAAAGCAGTAGGCCCAGATGGTTTCAATGCAGGTACTATTCAAGGAAACTGGTCTGATTTCGGACCCTCAGTTTTGAGTGAGGTTCGGAAATTTTTTGAATCGGGTCAAATGTCTCCAGATATAGCTCGGTCCAATATGGTGCTCATACCGAAAAAGGAAGAATCAGTCCAAGTTACTGATTTTCGCCCAATCTCAGTTTGTAATGTTTTATATAAGTTAATTTCTAAAATTCTAACTTTGAGGTTGAAGCCGTATATTGGGCTGTGCATATCCAGGGCTCAAAGTGCTTTCCTGCCGGGCCGTGAGATATCGGAAAATGTCATTTTGTTAAGAGAGGTGCTCCACTCTTTTGGCCTATCCAACTACAGAAACAAGGAGTTCTGTCTCAAGGTGGATTTATCCAAAGCTTTCGATCGAATGGATTGGGAGTTCATTAAATCGTTGATGCCGGTCTATAATTTTCCACCACAGTTCGCAAATTGGATTATGGGGTGCATTACCTCGGCTCGGTTCACTATCGTTTTAAATGGTAAAGGTGACGGGTTTCTAAGACCCGAGAGTGGGTTGAGACAAGGGTGTTCTTTATCTCCTTATATGTTCATTTTGGGGATGGATGTGCTTTCTAGGAGTCTTGCCCATCGTGTGAGATCAGGGGGATTGCGAGGAGTTCGCATTGCTCCCTCGGCGGAACCACTAACCGATTGTTTGTATGCAGATGATTTACTTATTTTTGGTGCGGCAAATATGACAGAGGCGCGGAGGATCATGCTCACTGTTCAGAACTTCTCAGAGGTATCTGGCCAAATAGTGGGGCCTCAAAAAAGCTCTATATGGTTCAGCTCTCCTACATTGCAAGATGAAAAGGATGCTATTTCAAACTTTCTGGGTGTGCCGAATTCAAGCTGCTGCACATCCTATCTTGGCGCACCTATTGATACAAATAGGCAAGCATTTGATTTCTTAATTGAGAAGTTTTCAAATAGGCTTCAGATGTGGAAGAGTAAAATGTTATCTCATGCTGGGCGGTTGGTTTTGATTAGAGCAGTTTTGCAATCTCTACCTATCTATTACATGGCAACATCTCATATCTCAAGATCGGTTCTGAATGAAATTACCTCAATTATTCGACGTTTTTTCTGGGGTAAAATGGATAAGCAAAGGTACTTAGCCTATATTGCATGGGATAAAATCACAATGCCATTGGAAGTAGGAGGGCTTGGCTTAAGGGATTTGCTTACTATGAATGAAGCGCTTCTCATGAAATTTCTATGGAGGCTCGCGGCAGGTTCTGACGCTTTGTGGGCTAAGGTGGTCAAAGCTAAATACATGCCTAGAAGCAATTTATGGCATAGTAAAAGGGATTACCGGTGTACTCTGTTTTGAAAAAGCATGATGAAACTTAGAGATCCGTTAAAGCCTTGGGTTCAGTGGAAGTTGGGAAATGGAGAGCTATGCTCAGCTTTTGCTCAACCATGGTTTCAAGGAGCTCTGGAGTGTATTCCGATTGGAGAGGAACAAAAAAATATGCGAACAAATGAACTTCTAGACTCGCAAACTGGTAACTGGAATTTAGAGTTGCTCATTCAAAATTTCGGCTACAGTAATTGCATGGAGATTTTGGCGAATGTACAACCACCGGTTCCTGGGGCATCCGGTGATCAGTTGATTTTCAAGAAGGCTAGCAATGGGAAATTCTCGGTTAAAGAAGGCTATAATATCCTGAAGGTGATAGGTAATGGGGTAATCACAGGGAGTAAGGAGCTATGGGAGATGATTTGGCATAGAGGTGAGGTGCTTCCAAGAATCAGAATTTTTTTGTGGAAGTTAATGCACAGAGGCTTGCCTCTAGCTATGGTACTTCACCGTAGATTCTCTTCTCATAACCCGTTGTGCTTAACCTGTGGCGGTCAAGATGAAGATGTGTTACATCTAGCACACCTCTGCCCTTTCTCAAGAGCGTGCTTCTTGGCAGGTCCTCTGGGCCTGAGAACAGAGGAATTAAATGGGAATTTTGCACAGCTGCTTCAGGAAATTTCTGGTAAACTAGATGACGACCAGTGGCTGGTTTATGTAAATTCGCTTTGGGCGCTATGGAGATGCAGAAATGACTGTGCGTATTCTGGTAAGATGCCGGACTTCCAATTATTCTTGAAATATTTAAACTCGGCTAATAGGGAGTCGAGAACGGGGGCAGCACGTAGGTTCTGTGCCATGACGGGTAGGGCACAATCCTCGGCCTCTTTGGCTGATTTTCAAAACGACTATGTCTGTTTCTCGGATGGGTCTTGGATGGACGGGTGGAATGGGGGAATTGGAGTGGTGGTGTGGTTTAAAGAAGAATTGATTTTATACAAATCAAAAGCTGTTAAGGGCTGCTGCCCTTTGCATATTGAAGCTTTGGCACTTAAAGAGGCTGTTCTGATTGTTACTGGTTTGGGGATTGAAGCATGTTCTTTCCACTCGGATTGCTTGGAGCTAGTTACAATTTGCTCAAGTAGGCAACCACCATTGAATGCGGACTGGAGTGCTTTTGATGAAATTTTGGAAGTTTGGCAATTGATGCAGGAAAATAAGTTGTTTAATTGTGTTCATGTTCAAAGAAGCCAAAATGATATGGCGGATAACTTAGCGAAAAAAGAAAGGATTTATGGATGGGATTATGTGGGACACACTTTTCCTTGTTTTAAACTTTAAGATATTTGAAATAGAAGGGTAGATAGCAGGTTTAGATAAAAACAATTATGCATTTCCTGATGTAATTGTAACTACGCCTACGGGCTTTTGATATCAAAAAAAAAAAAGTGGACACGGGCTTTCGCAAGCAAAAAAAATTAGTACTGGCTTAAATTTATCTTCCTCTTTGTCTCTCTCTTTCGACTTGTGGGTCCGTACAAAATTTAAATTCAAGTTATTTCTTCTCAATTTGAAAATCTAGGAATATCATTTAATATTTGTTGTGTCGCAAATTCAACCATTTTCAAGTATGGTCAGCCGAAAATTCGGCCAAATAATCAAAATAGTTAGCTGCTTATACCGACCCAACTAGGATTAATTCTATCTATTTATTTACGATGCCATTACTGCTTGTGCTAGTTGTAGATGGTGAAGGCGGTGTCGCTTCTCACAGAAGCCATAAGGCGATTTCTAAGCTAGTTGTAGATGGTGAAGGCGGTGCCGCTTCTCACATAAGCCATAAGGCGATTTGGAATAATTAAGACTTATCATTAATATTTATGTAATTGCTTAGAGTGAGGCTAGGATACCATTTCCTTACTGGTCCTACTCAATTAAGATGTTATAGCATAATTGTGATTAACAATATAACATGATTAGTAACTCTCATATTGCATTTGATATAAGTACAGGACATGTATGGTTCTAATCAAACTGTGTGTGATTCTAATTGGAGTGAAAACCAGAACAGTATGGTTCGTGCAATAGCATGTGAATAGTGACAGAATTGCATGTGATTGTTAACTTTACTTGACAGGCTTACGTAGTAGCATGCAGATGATGACAGAGCCATATGCAATTTCTCACTTAACCATAAACTAAATAAATTAATAGGAATGACATATAGCGTGATCCCTAGAACCCTTATTACCTTTAATCCTTTACTTTAGTACTTTACGTTAGTTTGTAATAATCTAGAAGTCAATAATACGATAAATTATCATAAAGCTTTGTTCATGAATTGAATGTTTATTTATATATCATTTTGTTGCCTTGAGTATTATTGAATTTATGGATCATTTCGAGTTCATGACTGAAATTGTGAAACTCCATAATATAGATGATATATACTCTTAAAAAGTCACTGACCAAGGTAATTAGCAGGAACACTAATTACCGCGATAATGTTAGTATGTGGATTAAAAGATGGTTAAGTTTTACAAACCACCTCACACAAGATGTCATTTTAATCACATAGATACATGTTCTAGGAACATGGTATTTGACAGACTCCGAATGAAACGTTAAATAGAATTGTGTTCGTGTTATTTATGTTTTCATTCAGTGTCACATTCTACAGTATGAGGTATTTATCGTTCCCACTGAGAAATATGTATGTGTGATTGTTATCCACCGCTGTCCGTAAAAAGCAGTCATAACGGTAGCATTCTCATATATATAGCTTAGCTGAGGAAGTGATAGTCTACCAAAAGTACTAATTGTCCCTCGTATTTTATATGAGCTATAGCATCACTGGGCCCCTTGATAGAGTAAGATTATCTGCTAGCGGTATAATTACAAGAGTAATTATATTTGATAATCTGCTCAAGATCAAGAAAAGATTCAGTTAGCAAGGATGACACACATCTACCTTGAAACTAATCTGATAGTTACGAGACAAAAGAACAGACACAAGTAAATTGTTTACTTGATCGTGATATTGTACAATACAGCATCATCTGTGTAATTAGAT
>JARJHM010001267.1:0-44493 GCA_033356055.1 Carex pumila | reverse complement strand
TTTTTTTTTTTTTTTGACGATTCAAACAGTCTAGATTAAACATAGGACCTAATCGGATCCCCTATGCTCCAGTTTGATTTTGAATAATATTCAAATCGAATTGGTTTGATTTATTTCGAATCAAATTAATTATGAATTACAAATTTTTTGAATCGATGTTAATCGAATTACGAACTACAATTTTTTTTTGACAACTCTAGTTATATCGGTAGTTTATGCATTAGTTTTCTTTTCGCAGAACAAAATTCACACGGTTTTCTTTTACCTTTCACAAATTCACACTAATGAATTATGGATTAATTTAAGATTTCCTTACTTTTTACTCTGTTGATTGATTACAGTCACAACATGGATCTAGTCAAATGAAACTTATTTCATTATTAATTTGTTACGCTGTTGAAATATTTTTCTATTATAAGTTATCATTATATTAATAATTTTAAGTTGTGATATAAGTTTGGTTCCATTAGTTACATTATTTGAGATTCGAACCTAAATAGTTCGCTAATCAATTTCAAACAAATTATACTCAATTTGAGTTTAATTTGAATAAAATTCAAACTAAACTGATTTAATTTGTTTCAGAACGAACTAATTTCTAATCGAATTAAACTCAAATTGAATCACAGAATTACGAATTCTTTTTCCACTCCTACTCCCAATCTAAAGACTAAAGTGTCCATTGGAGCGGCCATTTTTATTAATACCCAAAAAACAAAACTTAATTTTAAAAATAACCATTAGTTCTGTTTTTTTTCAAAAATAACCCAACCGCCAGAACTACGGGCTGTTTCCCTGGGAACCAAACCACCAGAACTACGGGTGGTCTCCCTGGGGACCAAACCGCCTGTGGGGGGGGGGGGGGGGGGGTTTCCTCTTTTTTTTTGTGGAGATCTGAGTATTTTGATTTAAATAATGTTGTGAAAAAAAAGTTTTCTTGTTTAGAGTGTATGCCATAAAAATAAGACATTTAATAAATTTATGAAGTGATGTCGTTACTCTTTATAACTTTGACTTTATTTGTCAATTAGATATCACAAGTCTAAATATAACACTAATGAAGGACTTGGCATTTATTCAAAAATTTCCAAGCTTTGACAGCTTGTTGATCTTTTTCCGGTTTTTATAATATATGTATAATATATACACATATACACATATATGTATATTATATAGAGATAGGCTAATGTGCTTTCTGTAGCATATGGGCCGAAATACACACGGTCCAAATTTAAAATTTCAAAATTCAAAAAGTCGATCTGAACCATTCATCTTGTTCTCCATATTAATAAAAATGGCCGCTACTATCTCTATATGTGTATATGTATATGTATATATGCATATGTATATGTGTGTGTGTGTGTGTATGTATGTATATATGTATGTATGTATGATGCACGAACGATCAAGAAATTGGAACAAGTAATGGATAGATTTGGTTTTGAGATCACACAGATTCTCAATTTTTTGATAAAACTGATACATAAAAATAACTTCTGTCAAAAGACATCACGTCTGTTTAAATACAAACCCTAAAAAAACAGAAAATTCATAAAAGATACATAAAAGATCCTAAAAACTCACAAATTATAAAGAAAGGTCCAAAACTCCATGAAGGAAGACTCGGATCGCGAATCTGAGCTTGCGAATGGACGAAACCAATCCATAGATTTGTTTCGGATTCGGTTTTGGGCTGTGGAGTTCCTGTCAAAATTTCAGCCCGATCCGACGAATTGATCAAAAGTTACACCCCTTTTCGTGAAGCATCGCATATTGCATCAATGTATGTATGTGTATGTATATATGTATATATATGTATGTATGTATGTATGTATATATGTGTATATGTGTATATGTGTATATATTATACATATATTATAAAAACTAGAAAAAGATCAACAAACTGTCAGAGCTTGGAAATTTTTGAATAAATGTCAAGTCCTTCATTAGTGTTATATTTAGACTTGTGATATATAACTGACAAATAAAGTCAAAGTTATAAAGAGTAACGACATCATTTCATAAATTTATTAAATGTCTTATTTTTATGACATATACTCTAAACAAGAAAACTTTTTTTTCACAATATTATTTAAATCAAAATACTCAGATCTCCACAAAAAAAAAAAAAGGAAACCCCCCCCCCCCAACGGGCAGTTTGGTCCCCAGGGAGACCGCCCGTAGTTCTGGCGGTTAGATTATTTAAAAAAAAAAAATACAGAACTGATGGTTATTTTTAAAATTAAGTTTTATTTTTTGGGTATTAATAAAAATGACCGTCATTGGAGTTGTGCACCACAGAAATAAATCTGCTGTGATTCTAAAGAATCACAGAACCCTGCGATTCCACATCAATAACTTTCCAGAAGAGCACGCATATAAGCGCACCCCCGGTTTTTGAATATTCCCCCACTTTGGATTAATTTTATTTGATCCATCCAATTAAATATCTAACGTCATGCACTGATGCACAATAATAATTTCTGCAGTTACGTACTAAATCCAATATTAGAAGTTTGAAATAACTTTGACAACAAATTAAAAAAATCTTATTGATGATTATAAATTTATGTAATTTTTACAACGGAGCTCCTCTAATTCGCATGCATAAATCTAAAAAAAACATTTTGAAATGCAACAATTTACAAACTATAATCAATTGGATGCCATATGTTAAAGCAATTTAATATTGACCTGAATTCATACTACTGATTATAAAAAAAATATCATATAATAGATAATTAAGTCTAATTAAGTTATAAAAAAAAGGCTAATATCAAAACGTTTGTTGCGGAGTTGTGGTGCAATCAATTGGTTTTCCATTTTTCAAAGTTCAAATGGTCGATCCAAACCGTTAGATGTGATATCTATATTATAATATGCTTGGAGACCAAAATTTACATTTTTTGAGAATTTTTTTACTATTTATTAAATCAGTTTTAAAATTGCAGATTTTAATAAACATTGAAAATTTTCTGAATCATATATTGAAAACAACGATTTTAAAAGTGGTTTAATAAATAGTACAAAAATTTCAAAAAATATAAAATTTAGTCTCCAAGCACATATTATTATAGACTAAATGTTGAACGGTTTGAATCGATTGTTTAAACTTTAAAAATGTATAAACTGAATTGTTTGTTCCACGACCTAGAAACAAACGTTTTGATATTAGCCAACTCCCTTCTCTCTCTCTGTATATATAACATATATTTTAGGTCTTCAAAATGAAGCAGATGAACAACTTGAATTTGAAACCAAAACCAAAATAAGATTTAACAAAGTTGACATGTCAAAGCAATAGATACAATTGCGCTGACAATACATCCTATCGAATGCAATTGAGTCAAAATGTCAGAAAATTGGATTCCACTTGATTGGAGAGACGAATGATTTTATCAGAAGAGGAATATTATATTATTAGACACATGATCTTTCTTATTTTATTTTATCTTTTTTTATAAAAATATTCAACAAAAGAACTTGCATTTTTTTTACTGAAGTTCCTGAATATATCGTAATATCATAATATTTAACAATTGTTATTTCATTAATACTTAAATTTAGAAATATTACAAATCAAGCAAGGCTCCATCGGCCCTTGAAACATGTACAATATGGTAGCATTAAATAGGTGCATATAGTGTCATGTCATGTTTAGGGGAACAATGTGTCTATCCGTATTCGGCATCTATGACGCACCGTGCTAACATGTTGTAAAAATAAGAAATATCGTGTCGTGTTGTGTCAAATAATATTAAAATCAGATGCAACACAGATATTAATACGGTACATACTATTCATGTTTAAAGATATTAATACGGTACATACTATTCATGTTTAGATAGGTCTAAATTGTATCAAATAATATTAATTTTTTTTACCATTTATTAAACTATTTTGAAAATCACTGATCCAACGGGTGCCCTTTGATTTTATTATTACCATTAGATCAATGATTTTCAAAGTGGCTTAATAAATAGTAAAATAAATTTCAAAAACTGTAAATTTTGGTCTCCAAGTACATATTAATATGGAGAACAATATGAACAGTTCGTATCAATTATTTGGACTTTAAATCCAGTGATTTATAGTCCAACATACAAAGATGTTATGCATTGCAATGTATGACAATCTTACTCATATATATATATATATATATAGAGTTGGGCTACGGTACTTCGCGAAGTAAAGCGAATGTTTTACTTCACGTCTATATCTTCAATTACAAAGTTCAAAATGTCGATCTGAACCGTTCAAGTTGATCTCTATATTAAATTGTGCTTGCAGACCAAATTTTACATTTTTTGAAAATTTTTTACTATGTCTTTGGAATTTTTGAAAATCGCTGTTTTGGATGGTCCAGAATTTTCTGAAAAACAGTGATTTTCAAAAATTCTAAAGAAATAGTAAAAATTTTTCAAAAAAATATAAAATTTGGTCTGCAAGCACAATTTAATATAGAGATCAACTTGAATGGTTCGGATCGACATTTTGAACTTTGTAATTGAAGATATAGACGTGAAGTAAAACATTCGCTTTACTTCGCGAAGTACCGTAGCCCAACTCTCTCTATATATATATATATAGGAGGGTTCAAATGCCTCTATTTTTAAAAATTCTAATAACTCAAAATTTAAAACTTGAAAGTTAAAATAAAACTGTTGGATATGATCTACATCATTTTATCTATGCACGTGTAAAAAATTATGACATTTCAATTTTATTTGGATAGTCATCAAGAGCTTATAAAAAATGTACTAATGTGGATACTCTCTAGACATTAATTTTTGAACTTATTGATTAACATAAAAATAAAATTGAGATGTGATAATTTTTTATGAGCAGATAGAGAAAATAATATAGATCACATCTAACGATTTTATTTTAACTTTTAAGTTTTAAATTTTGAATTATTAAAGTTTTAAAAAATAGAGATACAATAAAAGCACCAAAAAATAAAAGTATTTGAACCCTTATCATATATATATATATATATATATATATATATTGATAAAAGAGAACGTATATGAGAAGCTCATTGTTTTTAGGCTATTAATTGCCATCTCTTGACTTTATGTGCGTCTGTTTGAAACATAGCTGTCTGTGTCAAACATACAGAGATTGTGTCCCAGCTTTAGCAAGGCCAACAACATGCCAATCTCTTCTTTTGACAAATCAATGTATAACAGCTAAGAGGCCATGTGACGTGCATAGCACCACTGGACTTGTCTCATGTTTATTTTTAAAGGAATATTTCATTAACACCCCAAACAAATGTACATCCAATCTCTCTCATGTGTTTCTTCATTCTTCCTTCAAAACAAACACAATTCTTTGGTCATGTAACAAATACAACAATGTTTTTTTTTTTTTTTTTTATGTAAGAGGATGCATGTTTAAAGTTATGATAAATTTTTTCCTTATAGATATTAAATAATTAGATAGTTTGACATCTAATGCATCTTTACTTAAAAAAAAATATATGTCACGGACTTATCATAAAATATATAAAATGTTGGACACTTCTGCATATTCTTAAATTTAATTATATTGTAAAGTTGCTCCTCTTTTTCTTCCAGCTTGATTGCTTACTGCCTAGATTATATGTTGACGTCAAATTTATTCAATATTAATTAAGGACTACGGCTAGCACAATATGCTAAGATATTGTCATGCATTTATGTGGGAGTTCATAAACTCAAAATTCAATTTCACATTAGGATAAATTTTTAACTTTAATTTGCATCTTGTGCTAAAAAAATTGTTTGACATAACTGGGAGAACCAACCAAACAAATGTCAAATCAAGCAAAAAAATTACAAATTAAGTATGTTCTTTGTAGTTTAGTTATAGTTTGGTTGTCTATATCAAATTAGACGGAATTAATTATATCAAATTTAGAGTAGAACTAGGGTGTTCTTAAATTCATGAAGTTTCTTTGTGAACTTAATTCTAAAACTTATCAAATTTGCTTCAAACGATAAATCAAAATCATTGATTCTACCTTACGAGTGATGCATTTACATGCAAAAAATTTAAAATTAATTTTGAATAGAATCAAGTGGTTAAAATTAAAAAAATTCTTCTATCTAGAGTATGCATAATAATTCTGACAATATTGAAACTTTCAAGGGGCTTAGGTGAAAGATATGTATTTTTAAAAAATATGAATAATGGAAATCTATTTTTTAGTTTGTAAACCGGAAATATGCACCTGGATGGGAATTTGGAGTGGGGGCGCATCTCCAATCAATCCAGCTATGATATATCATGTATCAAAGTTGGTGGGGTATTAATTTATTTAATCAAATCTCACACCATACAATTAGATTATACTATATAAAGCCGTCATACGTATCCACCGTATTCATATATATATATATATATATATATATATATATATATATATTCCTTCTGTTCTGATAAGTGGCGGCGCAATTCTAGGGATTCTAACTTCAATTGTCTCAGCAGCTTTTGATTGGCTATATATGATTGGTTGGATTAATTAGATTTTGTAACATCTAACTAAGGTCTGATAGTTAGCAAATTTGATTAGAATCTTTTTAATTTAATAATATGTGTACATTAATTCACCAAGATTAATAAGTGTGTGTTTCAAAATACGCAAGTAATTTAAGTGTTTTAATTAGGGGAGCGAAGGGATTCAATGGGTATCAGATCAAATTTGCTCTGAAGTTAATTTAATTTGATGCTACCCGTCCATAATTTAAAAAAAAAAATTAAATTTAAACAATTGTCTAAATTAAATTAGCTGATACCCATCCACGCAAACTCATTCATTTGACCAATTTGGTCAGTGCACAACAAGGAGTCATGGATTAAAATCTCTTGATTTTAAAGGTGTGCCAAAAAGAGGAAACAAATTGAGCTGTCGCAATCTTGCCTATCAAATCAAATTATCAAATTAAAAGGTAGTCCAATAAAAATTCTATCTGTTTTTTTTTTAATGGTCAGTTGATTGATCAAACACAATAATTAAGAAACTGAACAATTGAAATATTGAATAGACCAGCTTTATTTGAACTGATGAACCTTACTTTAATTAATTAATTATGTTTCGGCTCAAGATATTTTTGTTCTTATGGGACCCAAGATAAAATAAAATTATGAAATTTATACAAACAAGCTATTAGTAATAGAGACAACAATATATAGTACTATAATTTGCTACAATCATTATACCCATCTTATGAGTTCTCTTCTGCAATCATTTTAAAGTGACTAAAGTCGTTGGTGTATACATATATATATTTTTTTTAACCATCAAATTAATCCATTGAGATATATTTTAAAATATTTTTCATATTTTCTGTTATGGTAAGTGCATTGTTTTCCGTATTCTCTGATTTTAAAATTTGGAGGCACTTCCTACAAAAATGAAGATGAAATATGTTGCTATCAGTCACAAATTTTGGATAAACATATCTAGAGAAGTCAAGTCAAAAATATGACGGTCAAACAATGAGTAAGCAAAATATATACAGATATGATAGGAAGGAGGTACGCCCAATTAATATATATATATATATATAGTAAGGCTACGCTACTTCGCGAATTAAACGAGCTATTTTAATTCACGCTAATATCTCTAGTTTCGAAGTCCAAATAACCGATCCAAACAGTTAGATGTTTAATCTATATTAAAATGTGCTTGGAGACCAAATTTTACATTTTTTAGAATATTTTTACTATTTATTAAGATGGTTTGAAAATTATTGTTTTTTAATGGTGCAGAATTTTAATAAAAACAGCGATTTTCAAACCATCTTAATAAATAGTAAAAAAATTTTAAAAAATGTAAAATTTGGTCTCCAAGCACATTTTAATATAGATTAAACTTCTAACAGTTTGGATCGGCTATTTGGACTTCGAAACTAGAGATATGAGAGCGAATTAAAATAACCCGTTTAATTCGCGAAGTAGCGTAGCCTTACTCATATATATATATATGAGTAAAGTTAGGGTGTGATGTGCTCATAAAGATGATTTGGTGAGCACAACTTCAAAAGTATATTGGATCGATTTTAAACTTCAAATCCAAACCATTGAAATCCATATACTTCATGAGTAATGTATGTACATATAAAATTTTAAAAGTTTCGAGTTTATTTGCTACACGGTCAAGCGGTCAAAAAAATGATAAAAATTAAATATATAAAACAACTTATAAATTAAGTTATAAAAAGTTCATTTCTTTGACTACTTGGCCTTGTAAAAATAAATTCGAAACTTTCAAGAAATTTCATGTACATGCATCACTCATGAAGTACAATAATTTCAATAGTTTGAATTCGACGTTTAAAGTCGATCTAATATACTTTTAAAGTTGTACTAATCAAACCCTCTTAATGAGTACATCACACCCTAATTTTACTCTCTCTATATATATATAATTAATAGATTTGGATGCATCTATTACCTCATGGTATATATCGATACATCTAGAGGCCAAGAATAAATCCGTGCAACACAAATTAATCTTGGTTGCATCTTTATCCATTCAAGACTAATTTCAAGAGGTTGAATAATTATATTAGACTAAATGTTGGAAGTTAAGACAAATTTATTTAAATTAATCTATTGAACATAAATTTCAAAGGCCGAAAGGTAAATGTTGGAATTAACTAGACAAATTTATTTGCTTAGCCTCTAAGTATTATTTAAGTTTTCTTTCAATGCCTTTTTCTCTTCTTTTCTTATAGATATTCACTTTTTAACTTTATCTTGTTCCTTTTGTGAGACCTTTGATGGAGAAGATATTTGAAAGAATTTTCATTGATGTCTTTATCTGACAGGGATTGACATTTCTACTGTAAGTGTAAGCATCACTGAATTCATTAAAACGACAATAAAATAACAAAAAGAAAGGGGAAAAAAATTAGATGGTCCATATATAGGCTATATATATATATATATTTGTCGATGAAAAATTTCATAAATACCTTTTAAAAATACTCTTTTATAAAACACGACCAACTCATTAATCATAATGTTTTTATTTTTTATTTTCATAACATCAACTTTATCTTAACTCAAGAAATAAAGTAGTTACATGATTTATTATTGCTATGATTGTTAATATATATTATAAATAAGTGTTTGCAATATTATGCTCTATTGATCCTAATAATTTATTACTTAGAATAAACGTAGAGAAAAATATTAAAAAATAATAAAACATTGATACATCAAATAATTAATTAAATAAGCATCAATAGCTTGATCAAGATCCTTCACCACCCTCTCACCATCATGGGCTCCACCACATTCAATTCAATGATACCACCTGTTTTCTCACTAACCGTTCCTATATAACCAACCATATTATCATCATCAAACTATATTATAAAATGGGTAATGATGTGAAACATTACATAGTGAGCCTAGAAAAGAATGTGCTTATGAAACCTAATTAATTGTTTTTTTTTAGTGGAATAGTAGTACTTTGTTGCGTGAGTTAGAATAATTTCTCTTGTGGGATTAAGCTCATGTCCCTTTCTCTCATTTCTGGATAAGCCTCAATTGATTAATTAATTTTTGTCTTCAAATGTATAATTTCCATGTAATTGCTACAATATTAATTAGAGATATATCCAAACTGTGCTAGATAGCTGTATATAGCTAGTTACGTGCCTTCATGATCTCTTTAATTATAATGATATCTATGATATGCAATTTGACAGAAAAATTAATTAAATAAAATAACATGTCTTCTACCTAGCTGAGAGCGCTGTGTACAATTTTATTTTATTTTTATGTATGCATATATAGTAATATTTTTCCTTCAACAAGTTCTGTTCTTTTGATTTAGAAACTATTTCAAAAAGCATATACATCATATATATGAAATTGATACACAAAGTTTAATTATAAATTCCTTTAAGTTTGAAACTTATATGTAAAATTACCTGAAAAAGATGTCCATGCATGGTTCTATATATATTAATTATACCAACCCATCCCAGCCGAGTTTATTATACAAGTATATGTCTCATATATGAATATATGTCACCAAATATATCACAGTGATACAGATTATCCATCATTTCATAGCTTGACAGATGAATGACATTGACTATACACACACACACACACACACACACACACATGTTTCAATAGTTAAATGTAACAAAACTCAAACCAACCGAATATAATTAAATAGAGGTTGTTGCAATGATTGGAACTGATTTAATCATAACAAATAAAATTAATGGCAATAGAAATAACAAATTAAGAGCAACTTTAACAAAGATCTTTTATACAACTAATCAAAGTACTTTAATTTCTGTTCATGATCAATCCCAAAACTGATAGTAATAATTAACAAGGCCCCAAAACTTACACTACACAGTTCTTATAAACAATAATTAAACCATAATTTTACATCTTAGAAAAACCCAAACTCAAAAGTACATACAGAATAAATATAATGCCCAAAGGAGAAAATTAAAATAGAAAGAAAAGAATAATAAATTAACGATATAGCACAATGCATGCAAGGCACTTACAATAATGAAACCATACACTTGATGCCTTGTATCAAAATCCAATTTAGGATTTTCTGGTTTACTGTTTAGCAGGCTCAGCAGCTGGCTCCTCCTTAGGAGCTTCAGCTGGTGCTGGTGCTGGGGTCTCCGTCTCGGTCTTGACCTCTTCCTCCTTTTTGACCTCCTCAGCGGTCGAGGTTTCTTCCTTTTTCTCTTCTGTAGTGGTGGTCTCCACCTCTCTTGTTGTCTCGGTTTTCTCGGCTTCTTTTTCTTCAACCTTCGGCTCCTCTTTCGGGACGAATGTCGCCACTTTGCCAAACAAGAAAAGGATGGGTCCGGATAACAAGGCAGGGCCGGACTTGGTAACTGCCTCACTCACTGCTTGTGCACCAGGGAACTCTGAAATATATTATTACAGAATTAGCATTCAAATCATCTCAGTTGAAAGTTTGAAATTAATATGTGAGATTTTGTTGTTATAATTTGAATGTGTACATGTGAAAATGCATGCTTACCAATTTTAGCCAAGTCCTCAAGAAATTTGGGGACGACGGTTGCGTACTTTCTTCCGATCTTGCTGCTCTTGCTAGTGGTGACCAAATGCTGCAATAACAAATTAAAAACAATAAGCACTTGTGCATAACAAAATGAGGCCTTGATATTATCATATTGTGTGCATAATTTGCCGTGAATTGAACTACAATTTATCCTTGATGTATCATCAAACAAATACTAATTATAAAAGTGCTTCTCAATTTTTAATTTTATTTGTGCCAAAATTATAAAACGACCAGAGTGGCACCTCAATACAAAAGCACATGTCTGTCAGTTAAGAACAGAGAGACAGAACAACATGCACACATTTTACACAAAAAGACAAATATTTTGAAAATTTTCAAATATTTACAAAAAGTTTTACCTTGATCTCAGCGGGGGCAGCTTCATAAACTTCCAAAACTTTGGGCTCCAACTCAACCTTTTTCTCATCAATCTCCTTTCCAATATCTTCCTGTTTCCGTCATACCAACCAAAAATATTTTTAAGACAATTTACATACATAACATATAAGTATTGTACAAGATATCCTACATATGAACCTTCAATTTATCTTCATATGATGAAATAAAAAAATTCATATTAAATAAAAGTCACTTTTTTGGTAAGTAACATGTAAGTAATACATCATACGGCCACTTATATAAAAGATAAAAAAAAGGGTTGTACTGTTGGGGGGTAAATTGACCATTCATGCCCTTACAAACCATCATATTCCTTTTTGTTTTTAGGTTCTTACTGAACTCATTTAAGAAAGAAGGAAACAAAATACATGTACTATTCTAGCAAAAAGGGATGAAAAATATACTTTGTTTTTTTCATATACAACAAGAACACCTTTTTTGACGTTGTACTGAACACATATTAATTAATATGCTATTATTAAAATAAAGGGTGTCAAAATTTATGGCCTTAACTAGCTTAATAACAAAATTAATAAATAAACAGATAATACAACTAAAAAAAATATAATACCTTATTGAAGGATTTAATGAATTCAGCGGCAGCAGCCTTCTTGCCATCTTTATCAAACAAGGCCTTAAGAGCAGGAGCAACTCTAGTTTTCCATGTGGTAGTCATCTTGATTTTTTTTAGGTGCTGTCTAACCTGCTTTAATTAATCTTTTCCACCTAACAAAAAATAGATTTGAAAGGCTCGTTATATTTTAAAGGGAAAAAAAAATAATTGTACAGCAAAAGATGACCTACTTATTAGAAATTTTGCTATGGTAAACAAAGATTGTTAGAAATTTTGCTCTTGACATAACTTTTATCAAAATTTTATGATCCTGTTGCACGTACCAGTAGGATCATAACCCATTTATGTCTTACCAGTGGGACCCATATGTGTACCGGTTGGACTTCTTCAGCAAAATATATGATCCTATTGCATGTACCTATAGGTACGTACATAACCCATGTATGACTGGCCAGTGGGACCCACATGTGTATCGGTTGGACTACTTCATGAATTTAACCCCCTATATAGTTTCTCCCTTTTCAATCATGTGATATAACTAGGAAGTAGAAACATATCCATGGATATATAACCAAAAACCAATAAATAAATTATAAAACACAATCATGACAGAAAAAAAAAAAAGACCCCAAAAAGGATATTGATTACTGAACAAAACAAAACATGAGAACTTACAGAGAGATTCACACTTGATCCCTGTCTTCTTGCTTCTCAAATGGAGAGGAGACGGAGAAGAGAAGGAAGTAGCAGCGATTTTATCTGAGCAGCGAGAGCAGAGGGGCCACGATGCTTAGGAGGAGATATATAACGCAATTTTCTGAAAGAGGTCTCCAAGTTGGAGATTATTTACGAGAAAAACCAGGGGAGCTGCCACCAATGATTGCGCTGAGAGAAGGGGTAGATTCATGAAATGGACGGACTGGATGAGTGGCTGGTTTTGCCCCCACCTCAGATTTGTGAATTGGCAATGGAGGATGTGCTAGCTGGCACAAGTAGGGTTTAGTTACAGAGGTTTTTGACTCGGATCCTTTGTGGCAGGGATCTCTGTGACGTCAGCACACTCAAATTGCAAGAACAAGCTTTAATGTGTTCTAGAAAAAAAAAAAATGCAGGGATCTATTCTATCTTCTAGAAAAATATGTTCTATTTTCTGTGTGCTGTGTTTTTAAAAAATATTAGTAGTTTCATCATTTTTATATATTTATCTAAATTATTATTTGTGATTTGGTAAATAAAGTAGATGGTGAATGTTGTCAGCTAATGATGCAATTAATCTCTTATTTATCAATCTAGAAATCACGTGGAATATCGGTATTTGTGAGATACTAGGCCATTTGTAATTAGATATGATAGTAAAATATGTTAACAAAAGATCGCAAGAATTTTCACTTGATAATAACTAAAAGAATCTTATTAAGGATATTTTAGATCTAATCAGTTCTGGTCCAAAAGCTTAACAATAATGCATGCATTTGAGAATAAGTCTACTTTCGCGAAGTTTTTGTAATAATTGGAATATGAGGTGTCAAATTAGTTTCTCGAATTACTATTTTTAGCAATAATTGAAATTCTAAACTAAGTAAACTAAAAAGTAACTCTAAGTCTATTTTCGAGAAGTTTTTGTATATTTGCATTTGAGAAGAATATTTCATATCCATTTTTTTGATGCTCATAGCTAATAGCATAAAAACTGATCCAAATAAAGTATATACGAAAAACTGATGACCAACAATAATTTCAGTAATAATTCAAAATCTAAACTTCAAACAAAAATGTGAACAAAAATAGATCGAGAGCAACAATCTACTTCTAATGTTTGAAATTTAAAATTTAAATTATTACTAGAAAAGGAGTGGTCATCATGACAGAGAATCAAAAATGTAGAATTAATTACATCTCTTCTCTTAACTGATTGACTTAAAAGTTTGGTTATACTTGATCATGTTGAGTTTTTGTCAAAATCTCCATAATTCTTGTCAAATTGATCATTTTTTTTTGTATTTTGTACATGGTCTTTTTAAATTTTGTGTACCGTTATAAAGCTGCACACGCTAGACCATATGGTTTTTGCCATAAATTCTCTCTGATAGATATAGTCAGGACCAGCTAGGCATTTTTTTTTTTGGGCCAAAGACATTCAGCATGGGGCCCACATAAAAGATTTATTAGCTCCAAACTCCATAGTAGCGTGAGCTCCTCAAATACGCTTTGTTGACAACCAATCAAATACCTTGGCAAGAATAAGGTACACGGCTTAGGCGAAATTCACTGCCTTAAATTTAAGAGAGAATCAAATCCTTTAATCATTAATAAATTTATAATCAAATAGAATCCGTATAAACATGAAGCATAGAGGGCCAGGGGCAGTCTAATTTGCTGTCAGCCTGTCATGTACCCACCACACCACCACCCTGTGCTTTTCTTGAAAGAAACCACCTTGTATTATATTTTTGGATAATTATGTATATTAGGAGAGATTGTTTTGTTTGCTGGACACGGTCCAAGCCGAGTCAGGTCTAACATAGAAGTTGTTAGATATTCCACCGAGTCAGAATTGACGAGCTGGTTCGTTTTCAGCTCAATTCAAGAACAAGCGAGCTTTTTATAGGTTCCATCTCGAAGAGTCATGAGCTACAAGTTATTTTGACACATCTAATTTAAAGGAGAATCAAATCCTTTAATCAAATAAATAAACCTGTAATCAAATAGAATCCGTATAATTGTATAAACATTAAGCATAGAGGGGCAATCCGCAATTTAATTTGCTGTCATGTACCCACCACACCACCACCCTGTGTTTTTTTTTTTTTTTTTGAAAGAAACCACCTTGTATTGTATTTTCTGGATAAATTAAATATGCATATTTGGAGAGGTGGTTTAATTTGTTTGCTAGACATGGTTCACCATGCTGTTCTGTGGACCGATAAGCAAAGTTGACAAGTTACCAGAAAAGCAATATATAATTACATGAAGGATTTTTCGCAGTGTTAGGTAGGCCTATCAATAGTAAAATTGCCAAACAATATATTTACTTTCAGATATGCAAAAGGTTCAAGTCTATAATCATTTATTAAATGTTTAACAATTTATTTTCTTATTGTATCCGGCCTGGTTGTAAATTAAACTACTTCCATATGAACGCATATTGTAAATATCACTATGAATTATTATATTTAAATGGTATAGATAATTATGTAATTAAAGTATTTATCTGGAAAACTCAAGAAGCTCTGCACCACAAGTGCATAATAAAGTATTTATCTGGAAAACTCAAGAAGCTCTGCACCACAAGTAAAAATGATGCACAAGTAGTGTGCTTTATTTTAGTGTTACAATGGCCGAAATTTTTATTTGTAGCAAAAAAAAAAAATCAAAATATTTTAGATTTGGGGGATTTTTATATTTATTCGGATCGCACTGCTAATTTATGGCTCATTCAGATTGGCTTAGAGGTCTCCAAAAGCACAAAAAATGTATTGTAATATTGAATATATTTGAATTTTGGAGGACCTCAAAGCACAAAAAATGGGCTGCAAATTGGTTGTGCGATCTGTGTAAATGTGAGAAATCCCTCAAATCTAGGTAGTTTATTTATTTATTTATTTTTGGTTATGCTCTTAATAAAAATTTCGGGTTATAATGGACTTGATCACTTGGGTTGTACAATTGTGAATTTGTATCGGAATTGTATAATCTAAAACTAACATGATCTTTTTGACACCCTTGATGATATCAGCTGGTCTATCTAATGTGTTCATTCTAAATAAAATACTGGAAAAAAAAATATGGTGATTCCAGCCTGAAATAAAACTAAATACTTTGATATAATCATATAATAGTTGTCAAAACAAATATACCATATAATTTGATATAATAGCTGTCAATCTAATAAACCAAGTTACCTATATATGCATGATTTTAGTGATCAAACATGAGTCTAGCTGCTATGTACTAGACCTGGTCTATCAACAATTTTAGGCTGGGGAGTCAACCCCTTAATTATAACATTTTCTTAGTGTTGATTAAGGTTTGTTTAGACTAAATACAGACTATTAAAACAGCTAAAAAAATGAAGGCTACAATAGTCTATATAGGGACTTCCTAATTAAGGCCCACATGACAGCCATCATTGGCTGTCAGAATTAATGGAGGCTACACAACTATACACATTAAATTAATTAATTTAAGAACAGATACTTCTATTTTTCAAATATTATTTCATTTTCTAAGAACATTTTTGGAAATTTAAGAAAATTAACAAACTTTGCCATCAATCTGGCGTACGTGGCTTGCACATCCTACCAATATAATTGCATCCTCTCCCGTCTCAAAAATCATTTTATGTCCATTGCATTTTAAATTTGCTGGTGTTGTTGTGTTAAGCGATTATATATTTTTATATTATATATATATTTGCATGTTGTTGTGTTTAGTTATTACTTAATGTTCAATCTGTCTAGCTAAAACTTAGCATATATAACATTTTCTATGAATTAAGCATAAATTTCAAATTGAGGAGGGTTCAAATGCCTCCATTTTTGAAAACTTAAATGTTAAAATAAAACCGTTAGATGTGATTTATGTTATTTTCTCTATGCGTCAATAAAAAAATTATCACATTTTAATTTTGTTTTTATATGAATCAATAAGTTGAAAAATCAATGTCTATAAATTATCCACATTAGTATACATATTTACAAGCTCAAAATGATAATTAAAACAGAGTTGAAATGCCATAATTTTTTACATGTAGACATATAAAATGATGTAGTTTATATCCAACAGATTTATTGTGAATTTTGAGATTTAAATTTTGAGTTATTAAAATTTTAAAAAATAGAAACATAATGGAGACACAAAAAATGAAGGCATTTGAACTCTCCCCTTTCAAATTAGAGTATTTCTCCGAGTTGGCTTAGAAGCAATAGATTTTTATGTCTTCTTTCCATGTGTAATATTTCATGGCAAGTATATTAATTGCACACCATAACTTTATATAACTAGTTAATTATATTCAATGGCCGTCTACCATTTTATTGAAATGGAGATGATTTTGTCCCGGCAGCAATAGGAACTATATACCACAACATGGCCTAGATGTAGATGTAGAGAGAGATGTTCTGTATAACAGTTGACACTGTGAAATTAATTATGAAATATGAAATATCATTATTTTATATTGAGCTAATAAGGTCATATTTGGTTGTGGAGTAAGAGGTGGAGTAAATTTCTTACGTCATACTTAAAGAGTCAAACAAGGAGTAACATAAGCGGTTTAAGATAGAGTAAGATTTGAGCTAAATCAGAGCAACTTACACCACCTAGAGAGGTGATTTAGCTTACTCCACCAAACATGATTAACTTACTCCGATTTAGCTTGGAGTAAGCAATTTAATCTGGTTTAACTTTACTCCACAAGCAAACATGATCTTTATGTTTATGTGGTACATGTAACATGCTAGTGCTTGGATAGCAACACAAAGTGCCACAAAGTTAAGACCACAGCAAAACATATGTGGTTCAAAATATGAACAAAATAATCCTTAAATTAACAACTTAAATTGGCGTTGTCAGAAAAAAAAAAGAACTTTTTAAATGAGAATTTTTCAGTTGGTTTCCTGTTTGGAAGGACCTATGCACCTATATACCAGCTTGTTAAGTTTAACCGAAAAGTCAAATTATCAATATCTACTTATAATTAAGTACAATTTCTTTGCACCAAAACTTGCGCTCACTGTACCAGAAACAAGTTATTTATGGTACTTGAATTTGTCCATATATATATATATATATATATATAGAGAGAGAGAGAGAGAGAGAGAGAGTAAGGCTTGGGTGCTATGGATAGCATAGAGGCCTCTGTGCTATGGCTCAATATTTAAGTTTTTAAAATTCAAACAGTCGATCCGAACCGTTTATCTTCTTTTCCATATTAATATCTGCTTGGAGACCAAATTTTACATTTTTCTGAATTTTTTTACTATTTATTAAGTATTTTACAAAATTGTTGATCCAACAGTGGCTGCACAAAACAGTAAAATCTTTGGATTAGCGATTTTCAAAGTGGCTTAATAAATAGTAAAAAAATTCAGAAAATTATAAAATTTGGTCTACAAGCAGATATTAATATGGAGAATAAGATGAATGGTTCGGATTGACCTTTGAATTTTGAAAACTTAAATATTGAGCCGTAGCATAGAGGTCTCTATGCTATCCATAGCACCCAAGCCTTACTCTATATATATATATATATATATTAGGTTATAAATTCGCTTTAATTACTTGAAAACGAATTAGCTTGCACTTGATCTTATCCTAATTTCTTAAAAAGTTTACCAACACACTATGTTAAGGTACAAGTGTTACTTTCATTTGACTGTGGTCTTACCAACTAATTACACTTTTAGCATAGAGTTCATTTCTTTATATTGCCTGCCATATATATTTAGCGTTTAGTACTGACTATTGTAAGTTTATGCGAAGAGGAGGGGTTATTTGATGATTATTTATTTAAGCAATTTTGACAATATTTTTAAAAAAAGTTTATATTTAAAATCTAATATTATGAACATGATCTATATAGTGCATTTATATATATCATGTTTATATATATTATGCAACTTGATGCATGTATGTGTTAAGTGAATAGTGGTCTGAAAAAACCCAATGTCGGAGTTCGAGCAGGTGCTAGTGGATAAAGACATATATTTTTTGTAAGGATAAAAAAATAACTTTTTGTAACGGAGTATCATCATAAACGTATTTTTTTCTATTTGTGACGATACGTTTTGCGACAGAATTCCGTTATAAATGCGTTTTTTCTCTCGTGAAAAGTATCTATTTTGTTGTTGGGAGTTGGCCAATACTGAAGATTCCCTCTGATTTCTATGTTTTTATGTAGCCAGATTTATCTTGCATGTTTTGTGTGACTGTTATGATATCTCTACTATGCTTTATGTTTTTGTTTTTAGCTAACTTCTTAAAAGACTGTTTTGTTGGTTATTTTTCATCTATCTGATGGATTGTTTGACCTTGTAATTTAAACTTTAGTTTCTATTAATGAAAATGGGCCTATGCCTTATTTAAAAAAAAAGAAGAAGAAAAAACAGTGGTCCGAAATTAAATTATTTTATCTCCAATAGTATATATAAATATTTACCTTTGAAATTTCCACCTGATTTAAATTGATTTGTAATTGTCATTAAAATTGTGAAGATAATTATTGCCAAAGGGAATTATGAAAAACAGATAAAAGTGATGCAAGTTCAATCTCCAATGCAGGCACAAAAAGTTATTGATTTAACACTTTCAAATGACGTTGAAAATGAAATTAACAGAAGTCCTATGTCCTCTTTCTCTAAAAAGTAAAAAAAATAGAAACTTCTGCATTAAATAAAGGAGCTTGATAATTGTACCTCAAATAAAATTTCTGAGCGTGTCTCCCAAGTAGTTTAACAGAAAAAATTTCCAATGTTATATAACTTTCATTTCCAGCGCTAATATCCAAACATTTAAAGCTATGTTTATAACATTTTACAATGCTACTCGCAAGCATTTAAACCTCTGTCTATAAGTATTAAAATTCTAAAACTGTACAGTTGTAACTCTTAACTACTTTTGTTTTCAAGCTAAAAACAGAAAGATTTATTTCACCCACTTTTTTTTTTAATTTTTCTCTAATCATTTTCATCAATTTTGTCGACGATCCATGATGAATTTTGCGAATCTAAAAATATGAAAGTTTTACTTTAAAAAAATAAATGACTTTAAAATTGCTCAAAAATATTTTTTCATGGATCTTATTTAAAAGATAAAATCGAATAGAAAATGTTCGTATTTTTAGATTCGTAAAATTAATCATAAATCATCGGAAAAATAAATTATAATAATCAGAAAAAAAAAGAATTGGTGAAATGAATCTTTCTGTTTTTGACTTAAAAACAAAAGTAGTTAGGATTTAAAAATATGCAGATTTAGAATTTTAATGCTTTAAATGTTTTGATATTAACGCTGAAAAAGAAAGTTAGATAATATTAGAAGTTTTTTCTGTTAAACTAATTGAGAGATGTGCTCAGATATGATGGCTCGGTACCAAAACATTTCTCTTAAATATCTGGCCGCTTTTAGCATTTCAGTGAGAATGCACTGTACAGTTAAGCAAGAACACCTGTACCAAAGTTTTATGCTGTTAAATTTGGGTACATATTAGCCCAACTTAAAATGAATTTATGTGGCACAGAGATAGAAAATGATAAGAGGAGATTGAATTTGGAGCCCATTCAAATCCAGGTCATTACATCGGTCTGGCCCAGGAATTCGCATATATATATCTCAAAGAAGATTACCGGATCATGTATTTTTGAGTAAAGCTAATATACACTTAAGTGTACCAATGAACCCATACACTTAATCCTAGGACCGTACGATTAGCTTTGAGATTCGTGTAGATTCTTTAAAAGTCGTGTAGCTTCTTTAAAAATCGTGATACACAAATCTCAAAGCTAATCGTACGGTCCTAGGGTTAAGTGTATGGGTTCATTGGTACACTTAAGTGTATATTAGCTTTACTCTGTATTTTTTAAGTGTAAATTTGAATTATCAGTGATAAATTGTAATTATAACAGTATTTTAGAGGTTATGATAATTGCAGTACTCCTCAAACAAAAGTTCATAAAAATCCTATTAAAAGTGGATTTAAACAAGGTTTTATATAGTCGTCAATAGTTGATTATTTATTTATTTTTGGTTTCAAGAGTTTGATTAATTCTCTTGATCTGCCATGGTGACGAATAATACGCTTTGTGTTTAGGCCGTGTGGGCCCAGGCCCTAGATTGCTTAAACAAGAAGCTAGCCTAATTTTTTTTTACATTAATTAATCATACAAGTTTGATAATTTAATAAGCATTTCTCACCCGCGTCGAAAGTGAGTCCGTATATATATTCTTTGCATTATCGAATTTCTGGGTTTACAATCTCAACCGTCCGATCAAAATTTAGACTAATTTGATCCAAATCTGTAATACACAAAATTTCAACCCAGTAGGCAGCAGGCGGAACTTTTGCTCTGCACACCCCATATTTTCATGGTTATAGTAATTCAGGGAATGCTATCCTCTGCGGAGTTTTTCTGTGCGGAGCTTTTAATCCGGTTTGTTCATTTCGGATCAGACAGATTGGATTATGGGTTCATCAAATTTTGAGTTTTTTTAAAATTCGGGCAAGATCTAATTTGATCCCTCCGATTTGAAATGAACAGACCAGATTAAAAACTCCGCACGAAAAAACTCTACAGATGATACTTTCCTGTAATTCAGAGGATTGATTTATTCAGTTTCATACCTGTACATTTTTGTTTTTAATCATTTTTGTACTTTAATATTTAATCATAATCTGTGCATAAATAAATAACATTCTAGCTTAATAAACACAAAGCAAGACTCATATATATATTTATTAACAAAAATTAAACCCGCTAGTGCTCTATGTCTCGTTACACATTTGGCAGCAGAGTTATTGTCTCATGAGATCAAGCCAAAATTTAGAAAATTCTATAAAACAATGAGAAAAAAACAAGTAAGAGAGGAGAAAGAATTACACATTGACCCAAATTGAAATAGGTCGGGTTCAAAATATTTTTATATTTTTATCTCTATTATATCTTCATTTTTATAATGACAATAATTTATTAAGAGTCTTTCAAACTTTACGGCTTTTTTTTGGGTTCATTTCTCAGTTAATATGATGAGTAATTAATAACTGTCATTTCAATTTTCTGAATGAATATATATCCAATTTCAACAATATATACTTGTAAGTTAATTTGCTTAGGCTTGCAGAGAAGAAAGGGTTTCATTTTAATACATTTGATTATTAACTTGACATATTTGAGTGCTTTTGAATACTGTAGATTTAGTTTTATGCCTAAAAAAAACAGATATTCAAATTAATAAGACCTTCCATATTAAAATGGCAAAAAAAAAATCTAATATATCAAAAAAAAACACGACAAATTGACCAGAGATAGTCAATGGTAGAGTTTAAACAAAGAAGTAAAAAAGAAGAACAAACAAAACTCAATGAATGAAGAGTACTACTTAATTATTGTTTAATTCTTCAAAATTATCAAGGCCAGAACAAAATCGGTGGGGGCAAATACATAGGTGAACAACATGGTTTATAATAAGTCTTTGTTTCTAAGTCTAATCTTCCAAAATTATGATTTGGATGAAATGTTTCAGCATCATGAAAGCAGCGCGACATTTGATTAGTAAAATAAATGAAATTCTCATGGTCAGAACTTGACACTGCGTAGGAACAATTGGCACCGAAAAACAAAGCATCATCTCCTAAGGTATCAACAAAGCGATACCAAATAACATCCCCATCAGGTCCAAATTTAATTTCACACAATAGTACTCGCTTCTCTGTCTGATTTTCCAAACTAAACCATTGTTCCTTGTCTATTATTATCAACATGACCAGTTCACCTTTCCACTCTAGGAGGTACTTTGTCATGTTCACGGTCCAGAAAACATTGGTGATCGTTCGTTTATTACAAGGGCTTTTGAGGTTCCAGTAACAAAGAGTGTCCATTGAAACGGTATAAACTTTCTCTCGATGTATAGTGATATCCTCATAACCTGCGCCGTGATCAGCCATCCAACTCCATTTTTCATCTTCAAGTTTCCCAGAGAATAACAGACCCTGCTGGGTCAAGCAATAAGCATGCAATTCATTGGCGCTGTCGGGACTCTCGCACATAATTACTTTCTTAGGGTGTCTCTTTCTTATGTCATTGCAGGGGACAATGACATGGGTGTCCGTAAGAGGCTTGATAAAATGGAGCTGGAGTTGCTGGTCGAGGGTCACGAGCCAGCTCTTATAGGAGCCCATCCATTGGTGTTCGTAGAGCGAGGGGATGGGAATCCGAACATAAAAATAGGCAGTGGTGCTGAGATTATAAAATGTGAGGACACTACAGTTGGGGTTGGTATCAGAGTTTCGAGCAGAGCAGAGCAACCACGGGATGGGTTGGTCGCAACGGATTGAAGGAAAGGAAGGGAGGCAAGGGCGGATTTTGGAGGCCCAGGAGGTGCACACGGCAGAGAGTCGGATGGTGGTGGTGACATCGAGATTTTCAATGATGGGAAATAATAAGTCATGTGGAAGATTAGCCCAAGAATACGAAGTCCGAGAGCTCATCCTGTTAACAAACATTGATCGGTTCATTGTCAAGAAATGCAAATTATAGAGAACTAGTCTTTAATTTAGCAGAAAAGGTAATATTTTCTGCGAGGCTGCAAATTATAGAGAACTAGTATTTAATCTAGTGGAAAAGGTAATACTTTCTGCGAGGCAGATAGTAAGTTCGAAACCTGAATAAGAAAATCCTTTCTAATTATTAAATAGTTGGATGGTTTGATCTCAATCATTATTAAAAAATAAAAAATACACAAATACAAATTATATATATGCAATTGAGTTGGAATTCATATGCCTCATATACCTTATACGCTTGACCGTGACAGATTAGAGGGAAGGGAGAAAGACATTTGATAATATTAGAGTTTATATATAATGCTAGGAATATATTTTTTTTTTTTTGTCATTTTTCTAATTTAGGGTGCATGCATGGGAGCTATATAAGGTACATAAAAAAAATGGCAACGCGAGTTAATTTATGTTCCTAATTTTTGTATGCTTGTTTTTTTATTTGGAGATTACATTTAAAAAAGAGTGCTATTTTAAACATTTAAATGATTATATTCTTCGCTAAAGAGAAAATTCTCTTTAATTACGGCAGATATATTATTTTATGCTTTCTTTTTAATTTTAGATGATTGTGCATTAATTCAACTAAGTAAAGATAATACGATGACATATTTAATTGCTTTGCTTAATGGAGCTTTCAAGATTTTGGAAACTCTTTTCTCAATATTTCTAAAAAATCAATATAATTATGAAAGAAAATAGCAACACAAATTGACAAAAAAAATAATCATATTTATTATTATTATTTACGAACATATTTTGATCAAATGGAAAAATAATGTTTCCACCAATTTTAATGAAATTACATTAACACTCAAGAATGAAAAATTTATACATAAATTTTTTTTTTTGAGTAAAATTTATACATAAATTTTCATCAAGTAATTGAGAAATTCTCTGAGCAATTTTTGAACTACGTGGCAAATGGATTTTTCCCTAACATATATATTTTTTTTCTTGTTCCCCTCTCAAGAATTCAGCATTTAGTGATCTATTTTGTTAAATTTAAACTCTAAAATATTTAGGTAATTCATATAATTTGATTGTACACGTTATTTTAATTTCAATTTTGCACACTAATTTATTTTGTTCTAAGCATATTCTAAACTAAGCAACAAATGAACAACTTTGGAGCAGTGTTCACATAGATTTTTTTTTTTTTTTTTGGTTCCACCCTTAAGAAAAAAATAATTCAGCAGTAAAAATTGATATATATTTTTGTTACATAAAATTTTAACATATTTGGGTAATTCATATATAATGTCTATTATTAAGTTGGCATGGTGGGTGTTAAGTATATATATAATAGCCACATAAATGTTATATTTTAGCCCAAAATGGAATTAGTGATTCAAATATCCATGGACAAAATTAATTGCCGCCAGCTATTAATTTTTCAACATGTGTTGTTATACAACTTATACTGCATGAATTTTAAATACAATAATTATTTATGACTATGCGCTTCTTATATATATATATATTCAATCATATTTTGCATAAATAAATAGCAATCTAGCTTAATAAACACGACCACTCGTATATTTGTTTACCAAAATTAAAATGATAAATTCAAAAGTTTGTGAAATGAATATTAAATGGTATGTTCTATATTTTATGTCTATGCTATGTAGGGGTGTAAACGGAGTGGATAATGCTCATACCATATACATATCCGCATGTTAATAAGCGGATAAGGATATAGATACGAATAGTAGATGGATGTCAAAATTTAAAACTAAATCTGCTTTAAACGGATACAGATACAGAACAGATAATCTACGAATATGAATACAAAACGAATAATTGTCGAATAACTGAGTTATATAAACTTTAAGATAACAAAGTGGATAATCCGTTTACACCCCTAAATGAATTTCTTCATTCAACTATTTTTTTTTTCTTACTCTTAATTCCACGCACTTGAACTTGAAGTCAAGTAGAATAAGAACAATTATAAAGATCAAATCAGCGAACTGTCCGGATGTATAAATTTAGTCACACATGTGACACGATAAATAGCTTGAGATCCTTATATATATACTGCTTAGATAATTGAAATCAGTAATATGTCAGGAAGAGGAGAGAGCAATGTTATCAGAACCGGACCGGACGTTGACCCGGTAAAGCTTCGGGTCAATGGTTCACTGGTCGGACCGGTGAGTCAATCGGTTCAACCGCTGGTTTCTTAAAACATATATAACTTATTATTCAAAAGTAGTTGTGAATTATCAGGTATCAATTATATTCCTGTACCTCAATACACTAGTTGGTACTTGATACAGTGTCTGCCTGTATAGTTCTTGAAATCAGCTTGTACATCTATATATGTACTTAATTGGTCAGGGTTGTAAGGGACCAATACCAGTATGAACCTGGCCGATATGAAAATCATTGTTATTCTTGAGAGTATTCCGTGCTTTTGGTGTTATTTATTATAAGAAGATATTTTTCATTTGACAGCACACTAGGGAAACCAAATTTATATTTAAATTTGTCTAGCTATTCATCCGATGAATCGATGACCGATCACTACTCAATAGACTATCACATGACAGATTTTTTTTCCATGAAGTACTTATCTTTTATTTCTCATCCAAATTTACCAAACCAACACCTTCATTGCCCTTATCTCTATCCAATCTGCTATCAAGTTCTCAAATCAGTTTGGTACTTATTTTAGAACTTATATAACTTCAAAAACAGTTGAGTTTCTGGTTTTCTTTACCAGAAAGCTTTAGTAGGGAACTAGACCAAAATGCTCTTTGGTTTGAGCATTTCATCAAACACCTTATATGCATGGATCTATTCAATAAAATTAACTCAAAAATTTCATTAAGTTACTTATATTTCTTGATCCTAGTAGCTTCTTTTGTGATTCGGATTCAAAAGAGGTCTAGAAAAACGAGATTGAGCCACAACTGGTACCGTTTCAAGGATGCACTGTACCAAACGTTGTGGTACCCATCATCACTTGTAGAAGGAGATTCCATTTACCACCGATGAATAGGGAAGAAATTGCAATCGCAGGAGAAGAGATTTGAGAAAGGAGAAAATAAACAAACGATATCAGACGAGTAGAAGGAGATTTACAAGAATCTGTTTTGAACCGGGTTTTACGCCGGTTTAAATCAGCGATTGTTTACAAAAAATCGGGCGGTTTAACCATTTATAAGCGGTTCATTCTCTGAAGCGATCTAACTAAAGAACCGAACCGGACAGGTAACCGGGTCCGGTTTATTTCGGTTGAACCATCCGGTCCGGTCCGGTTCTGATAACACTGGGAGAGAGAATAAAACATAGAAATTGGCTCTAAAATTACACACGCATTGAAATACACTCCGGCATTTTCAAAACGGATCCCGGTTGATCGATAATAAATCCGCTTCGTTTCTATCTGAATAGTATCGGATATCCAATATCCAATCCGTTTATCACATATCAAAATAATCCGAATTCGGATATAATCTTGATATTGATAAACTATCCGGATCCGAATCCGCAAATTATCCACTCCAAATTAAACGGATACGAATAGTAACTAGATTCGAAGCAAATTCAAACTGGATAATTTAGATCCGTTTTCACTCCTAATGTTATGTCTTCACTTTTATAACTAAAATAATTTAAATTTTAAATATTAAAATCAAATAGCAAAATATGCTCTATATTATTTTCTCTATGTACACAAAAGATCATGACATTTCGATTTTATTTTAACTAGTATTAAGAACTTGTAAGAATATACTGCTATGAATAAATTCTAGATGTTAATTTTTCAATCTATTCATTTATATTAAACTAAAATAAAAAAAAATTATGTACATGCAATAAAAATAATATAAATTACATCAAACAATTTTGTTTTAACATATAAATTTAATATTTCCATTAATAAAAATAATAATAAATAGAATCATAATATAAACATAAAAAATAACCCTTCTCGTTGAAAACTATAAATTATACAAAGGTAATCGAACTATGTGGTGTAACAGAAGTTCTATATATAAACAGACATGGCCCACATGGACCAGTAGAAGATGCAGGACCCAGCTGCAGTGGTTCAACCGTCCAAAAAGAAAAAAGAAAAGAAAAGAAAAAGGGTACTCACTGCACGAGCCAAATAGCAGAGAAAATGTCTCCCAAGTCCCAATAACTAAACGAATGTCTCGAGTTGTGATCGCTTGATAACATAGAAAGACTTATACTGCTTTATACCCTACCGACGTAAATACGGGTCCGGATCCCCTACAGTAACCCAACTTTTGGGTTTCGGATCAAGATTTGAATCCATCGCTCGAGATCATTTTGAGATTCGGATTCATTACTTGAGATGTGCGCACCCACTCTAAATAGAGTATTACGGATTAGAATCGGACGGTCCGGATCCAAACCCAAAAGTTGGGTTACTTCAGTGGATCTCAACTCTGTAAATAATACATCCTTGTGGGTATTTTAACAGAGCAGTTTTGGCTTCGTACAGCGCACATACTATAAACTCAAAACAACGTAGCATGAAGCCAAAATTGCGCGGTTAAAATACATCATGAATCATGTCTTTGATTCTTTTTTTTATTATCGGATTGACACATCAATTAAATATGTAAATATTCTCAAACAAAGAAATTGTAAAATTCAATTTTATATGTTTTGAAAATTTGTTAAATAGAGCAACATATCGCTTACAACAATAGATGGATGTCGCACGGTCTTCGAACTTAGCAGACTTTCTGGATATTTTGTCATTTCACATATTGTGCACTTCGTGAGATATGTTGTATGCTCCATGCGATGTCCAATTTTGACGGATATTCCATAAACATCAAAATATGATATTTTTGCTCTGTTTTTTTTCTTAATTACGCAACTTTTTCTAAACTTGCTAAAATCACTCAAAAACATGTTTGCGGTAAATAAATAAGAAAAATAGCTACTTAATATTCTTATTTTGTTTTTGTCATTTTTCAGATAAAAAAATAGTAATTTTCTTATTTTATTTTTGTCATTTTTCAGATAAAAAAATAGTAATTTTCGCTATATGATTTAGCGTCATCATTATACCATCAAAATGATATAAAGTCCAATATAATTCGATATGCAGATGTGGGATATTTGCACATAAAGTACAATCTCAAACGGGATACGTATTCACTTATTATGGAGCTGCAATTTCATTGCGATCGACAAACAAACTCTAATAGCAACATCATCAAATCATGCTGAGCTGATCGCCCTATACGAGATGGATCGAGAATGTATTTGGTTACAGTCAATAATTCAAAATATTCAAGAGAATGCGGGTTTGAAAACATCAAGGAAAATTCTACTCCGTGCATGAAAATAATGCAGCATGCATCGCACAAATCAAAGAAAAATATATTAAAGGAGACTAAACTAAACATATTGCACCAAAGTTCTTTTTGATACATGAACTATAGAAGAAAGGTGTAATAGAAGTTAGCCAAGTTCGATCGATCGATAATTTGGCAGACCTATTTTACTGACAAGGGTTTTTGAATAATGCACAAAGAAAATTGGTCTACATCAATTTTAACCAAGATTTTATTTAAGTAAATTTTCTTGGTAAGATTTTAATGAGGCAGTATAAATGATCCATAAGTACCATGTTAATATTATCTTGAAATATTATAAAAATAACATATAATGAACGATGAAAATTCAAGTTGAAGTGTTATAAATAAATTATGTCATGAATGTTCATTTGAAAAATTTAAGACGTAAAATTCACTATTACTTCAAAATTTCTCATTAAAGAAATATATTTAACCTCCCGATATTTATAAATGAAATTAAATTAGATGACTTATTATTTATAGAGAATTTGTTAGCTTGTATTTTATACACAAGTAAATCATATGAATAAAAGATGATCATCTTTATACATTCTCAAAATCTTATTTGTTTATTTTTTCTTCAATTTATAACAATAAGGAACTTGAATGATGAAAATTAATTAAGAGATTAACTATCATACCTTGAGAGTAATTGATTTATTTACCATAAATGTCAATGCATTAAGAAAGTACTACACATTGTTTATTTTTGGTTCTTTCGTAAAGACATTCTTCATATATTTTTCTAATTGTTAATTAAACTTCAGCATTGATATTTTGTAGATAGATATTTTTCCTCTACATTATCGTCCCTTGACTTATTTTATTTACTATTTATTAACGTCTTAAATTTCATGTACCCTTATTGCAAGAGAAGTTCATACCTACGATAGACAGAACTACTCCCCGATCCAACTGTCTGCATTAACGCCAGGCGTATTCATTATTTTTTTTTACAGTTTTGCCCCTGATTCCACCTTCGTTAATCCTTATATAACGGTCTTCTACTTTGTTAAACACACTGACAGTTGCTCCTCATTCTTGTTTTCCTTCTCTATTTTGCCCTCCAAGAAAACATTCCCTTCTCATTCTTTACACTAATACGCAAAACCTCTCAAAATGATGTATCCACAGCTACCTACTGATGTAGAGTTCGAAAAAGACGGTTATGGAAGTATAATGGACACGTCAAATGATGTTTTTACTCTGACAGTACTGGCTGGAGATGATTTATTTCTGGAAGGACAATACATAGAGGCATTGCAGAAGTATGACATGGCAATACAAATGGATCCAACATTCGTTAATTTAAAGATCAGTCGAGCAGAGACGTTAATTTGTCTGGGCCGGTTTGGAGAGGCTCTCGACATATTTCGCAATATGCTTTTGGTAGATCCAAACCATGGTTTACTGCATGACTCAATGTCTCGGTTCTTTCTAAGGCAAGTAGAACAATACATATATATATATATATATAGACACATACACACACACACACTCTCGTCTCTTGCATTTCTTGGTACCATTCCATTTCTCTTTGTTTCGGTCTTTGGAATTGGTGTAAAATTAAAGAGTTGATCTTTTAAAATGAAATGACAAATCTTTCAATATATTTAATTTTTGATGGATAGATACTGTAGAATAAACAGCACTACTACAGTAGGATTGTTAAACAAAGATTTGAACTTTATGATTCTTGATATTGTTGTAGTGCACAGAAATTCTCTTTAATTACATTGATTTAGCATTGTAGGATTTACATTTTGGGCGAATTCAATTACTGGAAACTTTTTAGGAGTTCAGTTCTGTAAAAATTTGATCTTTATGTAGTACTGTCATATTTTGTAAGGATTGCAAATTGAATTAGCAGGAAAATTCTATATTGAATGGTGTTAATTTGATACAAGTTCTGATCTTCAAATTTTGACCCTTTCTCAAATTGATGAAATAAGTTAAATTGAGATTTTTCTTGTGTGCAATATTTTGTTTTTACAGGACTGGGGTCATAGATTTGGCTGAACATTATCTTAAAAATGCAAGCCTACACATAAAGGAAGGCTTAAGAGCCAAAATTGAAAAGGTGAAGGGTCACCTTATAGAGGGAAAAAAAGCGAGACATGATAGGAACTGGAGTTCAGCGTTAAATGAATTTAATGCCATGATAGAAGATGGAGTTGATATCTCCCAAACGGTAATTAAATTAGTGGAAATTACCAAAGGAATTATGTTTAGATTTAATCCATTCTTCTCTGACTTTATTTCCGTTATAATAAGTATCAAAATCTGTTTAATTTCAGGTGCTGGCATATAGGGCTGAGATGCTTCTTAGGCTGGATCAACTTGAGGAAGCTGAACAGACCATTAAGAGAGCTGCTGCACTTGAACCAAATTTATCAGTGATGTTCAAAAATGTCAGCATGGTGCCTATGGCATACTTCGAATTAATAATTGCTCAGATAGAGCTTGCAATGGGAAGGTAATTAACGCAAAACTTTACCATTTGTTTAGGCCAGTATACCAGCCTTTTATTGGAATATTGTACCATTATTTTATCTTTTAAGATTGTTGTATGTTTCTTAGGCCTTGATAAATTTGCATCAGATAAACAATGAATTACCATGGAGATCAAATTAACCTCTTGTACAGGTTTCAGAATGCTATTGCTGCAGCAGACAGGGCCCACGTGATGGACACAACAAACAGTGAAATAACTGCAATATGGACACATGTGCATCAGGAATGCGAGGCCCGGCTTGCTGACTCTGCTTGTACGCCAAGGTGACACCGGATGAAGTTGATCAAGCTGCTCGAAATAAAGAATCACAAGTTGAATATGTCTGAGCGGATTGAATAATGCAAGAAGACTCAAGATTTCATTCATCTCAGTTTTTTGTTATAGTTTTTCTTCTTTCTTTTTTTTGTGTGACTGATAATAGATTATGAAATGTTATGAAGGTTACTACTTACTGGTACATTGATAGTTGTTTGATGGATATTATGCATATATAAGTAGAAGAATTGTCTTAGGTATCAATGATGTTCTTAATCAATGAAGGTTACTAGTTACTAGTTACTGGTACATTGATAGTATAATATGTTCATAGTTATACTAATTCAGAGGATTGATTTATTCAGTTCACCCAGTACATTTTTTTATATTACTCTACAGTCGTCTACACACTACATATTTATATATGTTAGTTTCTTAATGCATTGCCTCCCAAAGAATGTATCCATGGACAAAACTAATTACAGCTAGCTATTAATTTTTCAACATGTGTTGTTGTACTACATGAATTTTAAATATAATAATTATTTATGACTATGCGCTTCTTATAATATTGAACAAAGACTAACGGTCGTTTTTTATATTGTAAATAACATTCAGCACTTTAATATTTAATCATAATTTGTGCATAAATAAATAACATTCTCGCTTAATAAACACCAAGCAAGACTCATATATATATTTATTGACAAAAATTAAACCCGCTAGTGCTCTATGTTTTTCTCGTTACACATTTGGCAGCAGAGTTATTGTCTCATGAGATCAAACCAAAATTTAGAAAATTCTATAAAACAATGAGAAAAAAAAGTGAGAGAGGAGAAAGAATAACACATTGACCCAAATTGAAATAGAAGGGGTTCAAAATGTTTTTATTTTTTATCTCTATTATGTCTTCATTTTTATAATGACAATAATTTATTAAGAGTTTTTAAAGCTTGACGCCATTTTTTTGGGTTCATTTCTCAGTTAATATGATGAGTAATTAATAACTGTCATTTCAATTTTCTGAATGAATATATATCCGATTTCAACAATATATACTTGTAGGTTAATTTGCTTAGGCTTGCAGAGAAGAAAGGGTTTCATTTTACTACATTTGCTTATTAACTTGAGAAATTTGAGTGCTTTTGAATACTGTAGATTTAGTTTTATGCCTGACAAAAGCAGATATTCAAATTAATAATAAGACTTAATTTCCACATTCAAATGGGAAAAAAAAAAATCTATTCTATCAAAAAGAAAAAAAAATCGACAAATTGACCAGAGATATGTCAATGGTAGAGAGTTTAAACAAAGCAGTAAAAAAAGAAAAAGAAACAAAACTCAATGAATGAAGTGTACTACTTAATTATTATTGTTTAATTCTTCAAAATTATCAAGGCCAGAACAAAATCGGTGGGGGCAAATACATAGGTGAACAACATGGTTTATAATAAGTCTTTGTTTCTAAGTCCAATCTTCCAAAATTATGATTTGGATGAAATGTTTCAGCATCATGAAAGCAGCGCGACATTTGATTAGTAAAATAAATGAAATTCTCATGATCAGAACTTGACACTGCATAGGAACAATTGGCACCGAAAAACAAAGCATCATCCCCTAAGGTATCAACAAAGCGATACCAAATAACATCCCCATCTGGTCCAAATTTAATTTCACACAATAATACTCGCTTCTCTGTCTGATTTTCCAAACTAACCCATTCTTCCTTGTCTATTATCAACATGACCAGTTCACCTTTCCACTCTAGGAGGTACTTTGTCATGTCTACGGTCCAGAAAACGTTGGTGATCGTTCGTTTATTACAAGGACTTTTGAGGTTCCAGTAACAAAGAGTGTCCATTGAAACGGTATAAACTTTCTCTCGATGTATAGTGATATCCTCATAACCTGCGCCGTGATCAGCCATCCAACTCCATTTTTCATCTTCAAGTTTCCCAGAGAATAACAGACCCTGCTGGGTCAAGCAATAAGCATGCAATTCATTGGCACTGTCGAGACTCTCGCACATAATTACTTTCTTAGGGTGTCTCTTTCTTATGTCATTGCAGGGGACAATGACATGGGTGCTCGTAAGAGGCTTGATAAAATGGAGCTGGAGTTGCTGGTCGAGGGTCACGAGCCAGCTCTTATAGGAGCCCATCCATTGGTGTTCATAGAGCGAGGGGATGGGAATCCGAACATAAAAATAGGTAGTGGTGTTGAGATCATAAAATGTGAGGACACTACAGTTGGGGTTGGTATCGGAGTTTCGAGCAGAGCAGAGCAACCACGGGATGGGCTGGTCGCAACAGACTGAAGGAAAGGAAGGGAGGCAAGGGCAGATTTTGGAGGCCCAGGAGGTGCACACGGCAGAGAGTCGGATGGTGGTGGTGACATCGAGATTTTCAATGATGGGAAATAATAAGTCATGTGGAAGATTAGCCCAAGAATATGAAGTCCGAGAGCTCATCCTGTTAACAAACATTGATCAGTTCATTGTCAAGAAATGCAAATTATAGAGAACTAGTCTTTAATCTAGTGGAAAAGATAATACTTTCTGCGAGGCATATTGTAAGTTCGAAATCTGAATAAGAAAATCCATTCTAATTGTTAAATAGTTGAGTGGTTTGATCTTAATCATTATTAAAAAAAAATACACAAATACAAATTATATATATGCAATTGAGTTGAAATTCATATGCCTCAGATACCTTATACGCCTGACCGTGACAGATTAGAGGGAAGGGAGAAAGACATTTGATAATATTAGAGTTTATATATAATGCTAGGAAGATTTTTTTTTTTTTTTTTTTGTCATTTTTCTAATTTAGGGTGCATGAATGGGAGCTATATAAGGTACATAAAAAAATGGCAACGCGAGTTAATTCATATTCTTAATTTTTGTATGTTTTTTTCTATTTGGAGATTACATTTAAAAAAGAGTGCTATTTTAAACATTTAAATGACTATATTCTTCGCTAAAGAGAAAATTCTCTTTAATTGCGGCAGATATATTATTTTATGCTTTCTTTTTAATTTTAGATGATTGTGCATTAATTCAACTAAGGAAGTAAAGATAATACGATGACATATTTAATTGCTTTGCTTAATGGAGCTTTCAAGATTTTGGAAACTCTTTTCTCAATATTTCTAAAAAAATCAATATAATTATGAAAGAAAATAGCAACACAAATTGACCAAAAAAATTATCATATTTATTATTATTATTTTATTAACATATTTTGATCAAATGGAAAAATAATGTTTCCACCAATTTTAATAAAATTACATTAGCACTCAAGAATGAAAGATTTATACATAAATTTTTTTTTTAGTGAAATTTATACATAAATTTTCATCAAGTAATTGAGAAATTCTCTGAGCAATTTTTGAACTACGTGGCCAATGGATTATTCCCTAACATATATATTTTTTTTCTTGTTCCCCTCTCAAGAATTCAGCATTTAGTGATCTATTTTGTTAAATTTAAACTCTAACATATTTAGGTAATTCATATAATTTGATTGTACACGTTATTTTAATTTTAATGTTGCACACTAATTTATTTTGTTCTCAGCATATTCTAAACTAAGCAACAAATGAATAACTTTGGAGCAGTGCTCACAAAGATTTTTGTTTTTTTTGGTTCCACCCTTAAGAAAAAAATAATTCAGCAGTAAAAATTGATATATATTTTTGTTACATAAAATTTTAACATATTTGGGTAATTCATATAATCAGATTAGAGATGTTAATTTTTATATATAGTACTTGTAGTCATGGGTTTTAGAGTTCTATTTGGTATTTGTAAGGTCATGGATTCAATTCCTACTAAACACACTATTTTTTTTTTTTTTTACATGTCATGCATTTTATATATTATCCCTCTTATTCAAATTTTCTAGTTCCACGTCTGATATCAAGAGCTTGCAAAAATACACCAGTGTGGATAAATTTTGAATATTTTCACCTTATTGATTCATATAAAACTAAAATTGAAAAGTGATAATTTTTATGTGCATATAGAGAAAATAATATAGATCACATCTAACGTTTTTTTTTTTGACATATAAGCTTAAGAATTTTTGTTATTAGAAAATTAAAAGATGAAGGCATGATGAAGGCACAAAAAATAAAGAGAGTAAAAATTTATAAATTACTTGGGTTGTTAAATAAAATAATTGAATTACTAATCAATAAATTAATTTTCAAATTAAGTTGATAAAACTTCAACTAAGTTTAGAGCTCACCTATTTTTTTTTACAGGGTTGCCGCGACCAAAATTAACCGGGCTTTTATGGGCTGCACGTGTGATAAGCTTTTATGGGCTTTTACAGGGTTTTAGTGGTCTTTTAAGTAGTATCACTTATTCAAAACCTGTTATTTAACAATGTGTTGTTTCAGCTATTTTTTAAAAACAAATTTATCAATAAAAAATAAATTACGAGTTAATATTTTCACATAAACGTGTCACACTTATTCAGTAAATAGTGTAAAACATGTGCTTAAATATTTCTAATAACTTTTTATGAGATTTTTTTTTTCTGATAGATAATCATTTTAAAAGAAGAAAAACAAATATACCACATATGCTTAGAGTGGAAAAAATGGCCTGGCGGAGCCAGCTCCGTCACGGAATGGTACGGTTACGGCACGACATCCGTGTCATATATGTGCTGTGATTCGCGTATCGCGTCCCGTCATATCTTTTGAAACTTTAGCACGGTACGGCACATTACATGAAAGATCTAGTTACAGCACAACACGACACGTAGTCACGCGAGTCACGTGTAATTAGAACTATTAGATATTGATTAAATGATGAATCTTAAATAAACTAACTTAAATTATAATTAAATGGTCACACGAGTCAAGCGAGGTACGTTTGGTTATAGCACGTTTAGGCACGACATGACTCACATAGTGTAACCATTTGTGTACCGTAACCACCCCTTAATATTTTACACATGGCATGACACATGAAAAATTAACTTGATCATGACATAACACGACACAAAACTAAAATCACGGCACGACATGACATGGCACGTTTTGTTAATCAAAGAAACGAGAAGCAAGTTCTTGTGTTATTCATATTAACTCTGTACAACACCTGCTACACAGTAGTCTGTATATAATTCTTCATATAGTAAATCTTCAACAAACATTTTGGTGAAAATCCAAAAGAAATCAGGAAAAAAATGGAGAAAAAAGATAAAAAATTTGAAATTGAATTGTAATGTCTGTATTCAAGGGGCGAATGTATGATTTCTCCTAGGGAGGGACAATAATAGATTCAAATAGTTTATTGGATTCAAATTTATTAGTTAATTGGATATTTAAAAAACATTATTCTAATTTACTTCTCTAAATTTATCTTAATTGAAAGCATTCAAATAAATTAGATTTCTAAATTGAATACACCTTAAATTGATACCATCTACCAATATAATAAAAATATGATGAATAAATTATCAAATTCATACAATGGTAAAGTTGGAGCATTTGTCGTTGCACAGTTAAGAAGCTTGAGTTGAGTCCTTAAGTTTTGATTTAGCAAAAAGATGATATAATTGATCTTGAACCAGGGACCGAAAGACTTCCTTTCGGAATAAAAATGAAATTATATAGTTAGAGAGCAGAGAGACAGAGCCGAACTAGAAAATTTGAATAAGATGAGCTAATCTAGAAAATATAATATGTGAAAAAGACAAAAATAGTGTAGATAGTGATAATTGAATTCATAATTTTATATATACTAACTAGAACTCAAATTACTAGACTACCAATACACATTTGTTATTTTATGAGGGAGATAGACTATATAGAAGTTAAAAAAAACTTGAAAGTTTAATTAAATTTTGATATACATAATTAAGAATTTTAAAATCATAAGATGGCTTAGAATCCCTTGGCATATACGTAGATTCGCCCCTGCTGCATGTATCAGTTCAAATCTACTTCTAGTTTTAGAATCCATCCCGTTGAAATTTTATCGAATAATCCATAATGAGGATTGCAAAATTGTCAGAAGGCTACGAGTGTCAATGATACCTTTCTAACTGTTTATCCGACCCATACCGTATTCAATAAGGCAGGTATTTTTTATTTTTTATTTTTTCGTTAGCTTATTGGATATGAGTATCGATAAGGATTTTTTTTTTTAGCTAAATGGATAAGGATACAGGTAAAGGCTATTTTGTATTAGTTATCTTATAGGATAATCATATAAAATATAATAATATAATAATGTTTGAGCAATAATTAGTGAGTACTTTTGTTATTTAGTATATTGTTTTGTTCTAAGAAAAATATTAAACATATTACTTTTACTTGCTTGTTTTATTATTTCATTAAATAATTAAGTTTGTCAGAAGATATATATATTTTTTAATTTTCTTATTTTATTAAAATAAATTAATTTAGTTAAAATTGACTGCACATTTTTTTTTATTAGTAATGTCATTGCAAATGTGCGAAATAAATGAGTTTTGTTCTTCAATTTGTAAAATATAATTAAAATAATTATTATAGTAGTATTATTCCTTATTTATTCACTACCATTTCGTTACCCGATAATCTTAACGGATAAGAATATGATAGATTAATTAAGGTCAATTCTTAATACGTAAGGGTAGGGTATAAGTAAGTTCATTCTTAGTGGTTATGTGTATAAAAATTCTTCCAATCTACCTGTATTGTACCATTTGACACCCAACATAAGGCACACTCGCGTGGACTCTGTATGACCTGAAGTTAGTTTATTTAAGATTCACAGATTGATCAAGATCTAACGGTCCTAATTACATGTAACTTGCGTAACCATGCCGTGCTATGATTAGATCTTTTGCGTGACCATAACGTGTTAGTTTTCATGAAGATCAACAATTGTTTGACATAATGACAAAAAGAACAAAAAACAATTCCATTTGTTCTGTTTTTTTGCCAACGGTCGTTTATTGCAACACTGGCATTCAGTGTCGTAATTTACATTCTTTATTTTGCTATTGAGAGAAAAAAATTTCAATATTTTTAGTTGTCTGAAATAATTAAGCAACCTAAATATCACTATCCAGATAACAATTAATTGGACCGTACGAAGAATTAAATTGGTCAACATTGTTACTAGCAAATTAATTGATGCGAGAAGTAGCTCAAAACATGCATTGATATTGTTAAATACTACCAATTGGAGTCTGGATACGCCGAAATTTTTATTAATATCCAAAATATATATTAAATTTAAAAAACTAATCACGATTGCAGAAGAATTCGAAATCTAGCCAAATCGCAAAAATATTTTGCAGTTTTTGGTAGAGTTACTGCAAATTTTTTTTGCAGTTAACGGAATATAAAATCGCAAAATAAATTTGTGGTAACTCCGGACAGCAAATTTTTTGTGCGGTTTTTGGTCCCAATACCACAAAAAAAATTATAGTTTCAGATCAGAGGTTATAAGGTCCCCTTGCAAACATTTATGTGTTAATTTGACATAATTTTATTATTTCTTTGACCACTTGACCGTGTAGTAAATAAACTCAGAACTTTCAAAATTTTGAATTTATATGCATCACTCATGAAGTGCATGGATTTCAACGGATTGGATTTGACATTTGACGTCGATCCGATATACTTTTGGAGTTATGCTCACCAAACTTTTTTGGTGAGCATGTCACACGCTAGCTTTACTCTCATAATTGTTTATATATGCATAGATAAAATAATGTAGATCATATACAATAATTTTATTTTTACTTTTAGGTTTTAAATTTTAAGTTATTAAAGTTCTTAAAAATAGAGACATAATGGAGACACGAAAAATAAAGATATTTGAATCATTCTCTAAATTTAATAATGTTTCTATAAACCACTCGACATCTGTTGCAGCTTCTTTTTTTCTTTTTGCAGCATTAATCACTCCACTATAAACTTTAAACAATTTTTACATCAAAATATGAGCAGATAAGAACAAAGAAATCTTGAATTTAATTAATTATTTTATTTTACTGGGGAACTCATAAAATCGGGTTTGATTTCAGTATTCCTAAAGATTTAGGGGTGCAGACGGATCAGATACAAATCAGATAGTGGTAAAATCATATCCGTATCAGTTTTTATTTTTCGGTTACGGATACGGATCGGATATTAGACAGATACTGATACTGATCAAATATTAAACTGATATAGATACATATATCCGTTTTTTATTACAGTGAATAACTTAAATTTTTTTTATAATTTATACTAAACTATATAATATATATCTATTATTCGAATACAAATAACTAAAATTTAAAATTATATTCGTATCCATATTCGTATTAATATTTAAATATTAGATATCTGTATTTAATTTTCAGATACAAATTCGAATACAATAGAAAAATATCCGACCCGTTTGCACACCTAGGCCCAAGAGAATGCCAACGCTAAAGTTACTTGAATTTCACATTAATAACTGTCACGTGACAGAGCGACTTCGTCTGGTTGCTCATACTCCAAAGTACCAATCCACCAGTCAAAGACGTTAACCGAGGCATTTTTGTGTTCTTTAAAAATGAACAAGTCCAGAGATCGAGATTTTCCTTGAACAAGTTTTCAGCCCAAAACAATTCAATTAACGTAAATCCAATAACTTCAAAAATTTAAAAACATTTTTAACTTTATCTAAAGAGCCTGGTAATAGTCGGGCTCTTCGGCTTCCCCGAAATTTCAAACTATACTATTAATGGACCAGCTGAAGAATTAAATATGTTTAATTTCACATCCTGTCCGTTACTTTAAAAGGGAATCTTTTATGATTAGTGTATTTTCGGTATATAAATTTAGGGTTATTTTGATACATGTTTATGCTTTTAATATTTGTAATTACACTAAATATTCGGTGGAAGAATTGGTGCAAACGCATATCCTATCAGTTTAGTAATTAAAATGTCACTCCTCATAAATAAAGGTAAAGTAACGGTTCTCATTTCTCAAAAATTCAATAAACTTGAACCAACAATATTTGAGGGTTTTTCTTATTAAAATTAAGCAAATAATAAACTAACAATTGATTGGGATTTAGATCAGATAAAGAAATTTCAGGGCCTTTTGACTTCCCTATCAATTCGGTGAGTTAAATTACTTAGACCATTCTTTTAGTTATCTCTTAGAATATGAGAGAGGATTTCTAATTCTAAATTGAAATTGAGTAACACTTTCGCGACTTAATATCGTGTCTAAATTATTCATGATTCACTATTCAATACCTTACTATGTAAGTCTAGGTTATGAGGTTCTGATTAGCCTAAGTCGTACATAAACATCAGTGTTTCTCTGATCGGTATATCACACAAAAATCTAAGTCGCAAATTTGGTTCCCACTAAATCTTAAGATTCCACGTTAAGCCACTTGACATAAAATCCAAGTTCTATTCCTTATAATTATAAATTTATGCCATACTGCTCAGTTTTGGTCCAAATTCCTAGAGGTTCATGTAAGCGTGGTTTGATACTATCTACTTTTGAATCAATCTACTCAGTTTTATCTAAGTAGAATACTAATGATACTAATGTTTTTAAATGCAATTTTCATGCATAGAAGGCTACTGTATACTGCATATGCAGATTTTTATGCGGATTTATATATATATTCACATGTGTGCTTTTGATTTTTGTTTTTTTTTTTGACCGAAAACTTGTAGTTTGATATTAATTCTAAGAAAACGTACAGTGGTTGTCAGTGATGTTATTAATTATGAGTGGATGTTAATTTAATTTGAAATTTAAACTTCATCCGAAATTATTTTTGCTAGATAATTTTAGCTGTTAATTCGTTCTGACTATTGAGTCATTTTTAAATAAAGAATTAGCATGTGCGGCGCGGCCCAGCTATATGAAACATTTTATTACACATACCAACTAGAACTCATACTACTAGACTACCAACAAATATTTGATATTTTATGAGAGGGGCTAGACTATATAAAAGTTCAAAAAACTCAAAAGTTTAATTAAATTTTAATATACATAATAATTAAGAAGTTTAAAATCATCGGGTGGCTTAGCATCCCATGACATATACGTAGATCCGCCTATGAAAATCCTCCTATCATTCTAGTTAATGTTTGGTTAATTATATATTTTTGAGTCAGTTTTTTACTATTGTTTTGGCATATTTCTCTTGCAGATTATCTTCTTGTGCTTATTAATTATTGATAAAATGTAATATCTTCTTATATATATGATTCGAAATTAATAATTTCTATCATTGACCCTTTGTAAAAATTGTTAGTAACATTCATAAATATTTTGACACTGATTGGCTGATCTATATATTCTACATTGAGGCTTTAATTAATATTAGCGAAAACCAATGACATTATATTTATTTAATTACGATTTCGAATCCTTGATATATATAGTTGTTGTTCAATCATTGGCGGTCATATTTTGAGTCATTTTGGGGATTTTGAACTAATTAAATTGCCCACCAATTATCATGTAGGTAGAAGGCACGAGCACAAGACTTGGTGGATGTGAAACATGGCGCTCTAAAATCAGTGATTTTGAATTGCAATCTATAGATGTTGAATTTGGTGGCTCTTCCCCATGCATCAAATGCAAATATTATGCAAGGGTAGCTAGTTTTTCTTTCTCTTTCTTTTTTCTTTTAATTCCCGCCTCATTAGATCAATAATAGTGTACTTTCATTTCTCTTTATTATACTTCACTCGTTTATAAGGTACTTGAAGATCAAATTATATATTTTTGAAAGATAGATACAAAATCATTGTTTTTAGAAGATTCTCGACCATTCAAAAACAATGATTTTGTACATATCTAAAAAAAATGTGAAAACTTTCTAAGAAAAATATAAAATTTCATCACCAAGTACATTTTTAATATGGAACTCATGTTGAACACTTTAATTAAGTCAACAGTTTGGACTTTAAAAATCTAAAATAAGAATGTGAAGCACTTTAGGCATGAATGACATGAGGCATTTGAACCCTGCTCTTTATACAATAGTAAACAAAAAATAGCAAATAAATAAACATATTACTTTAAACACATCATGTACATAGTATTATAATAAAATATAAAAAATTATTGCACACATTACCTTGAGATAATATAAATTACTATTAAATAAAAACTATGTAAAATATTGTATAAATTAATTTCTTCACACAATTAATACTGATTAAAATAAAGTTACACAAATGTTGCATATAAATTAATCTTGTGCTACACAAATGTTTGCACATTAAACATAAAGAAAATTAAAAATAAGACAAGCACATACATATAACAAAGTACAAATTAAGTTCAAAACTTTGATTTGTAACGCTTCATATATATATATATATATAGAGAGAGAGAGAGGTTGGCTAAGATCAAAGTGATAGTTCCTGAAGTTTGGTGCTACCAATTTGTTTTTCAATTTTCAAAGTTCAAAATGTCGATCCGAACCGTTCATCTTGTTCTCCATATTAATATGTGCTTGGAGACCAAATTTTACATTTTTCTGAATTTTTTTGCTATTTATTAAGCCACTTTGAAAATTGCTGATCCAACGGTGGCTTCTAATTTTAATGTTTTGTTAAGCCACCATTGGATCAGCGGTTTTCAAAGTGGTTTAATAAATAGTAAAAAAATTCAGAAAAATGTAAAATTTGGTCTCCAAGCACATTTTAACATAGAGATCAACTTGAACGGTTCGGATCGATGTTTTGAAAATTGAAAATTGAAAAACGAATTGGTAGCACCAAACCTCAGGAACTACCACTTAGATCAAACTCGTATGTCAATAAAAACATATATTTCATCTGGTCAGGGGCGGACCCACGATTTTCGTCAGGGGGCAAAAATATATTGAATTGGGTTTAAATAACTTATTGGATTTAAACCCATTAACTAATTGGATACTTGATAAAAAAAAAATATTTTGACTTATATTTTCCAATACCCGACTTATAATTTATGATCTTATAACTTATAATTAATATTATCAATCATAATTCAAGAAATTTATTTTAATTTTAACACTAAATTTAACCCGAATTACAAATCAAACATCTAGAGGGGGGCAAAGATGATCGGTACCAATAGATCATCACTAAAACTCGAAATCCAGTGGAGGCAGCTGCGCCCCCTAGATCATCACTAAAACTCGAAATCCAGGGGAGACGGCTGCGCCCCCCCTGTTAGATTTGTGTTCTAAAAGTTATCATTTGTTGATTCTCTTTTATATATGTTATATTTATGAATTGAATGTGATTTACATTTTGTTCCATGAGTTTTATATTTATATTTAGAAGTGTTCAAGAAGATGCACTTGGTCTTGAACTGCAGGACTTTAAGTAAATAAATATACAACACTAAAATGTTCACAGGCTTTGCATATTAGCAGGAACACTAATATGAAATATAAGACTGTCGTGTTGATTAAAAGTACGTTGTAGTTCTGCAAACGTTGATAAAAGATTATCATTTAATAACACGAATGTATGAAATGCTTCATATATTGAACAGACCTAATAGATGAAACATTATATGGATTGTGTTAGTGTTATTAATGTTTTCATCGTGTCTCTGATTTCAAGATTGAGACATATATTATTTTCACATGAGGAATGTACAAACGTGATTATTATTAAAAGCTACTTGCAAGAAGTGGTGATAAAAATAATAGTTCTTTATATGTAACTTGTGCGGGAAAATGATATATGTCAATAGCATCATTGTCACTCATTAATAATGAGAAATGATATTTTGGGCCCCTTGGTAAAGTAGAATTATAAATGGATCCAATATAACTGAAGTGCAGTTATAATTTTATAATTTGCTTAATAGAGATCAAGAAATGATTATAATACAAAGATGACACAGTCCTACTTTGTATATTAATCAGAATATCATAAGGCAAGAAATGGACACAAGTAATGACAAATGTTACATTACTGTAAGGATCGCGTTTCGTAAAAGGATTACTAAACGTCTATGTTATTTGGGTAGCTGTAATGTATAGCTAGAATACCGCTTACAGTTTATGAAATTAAATAT